>JAHBCN010023041.1:0-12943 GCA_019359885.1 Listronotus oregonensis | reverse complement strand
AATTTTTTTTTTTTTTAAAATTTTATTGGTAGATTATTGTACATTTTTATTCCGTTATGGAGTATTGATCTCATTCCAAAATTACTTTTAATTTGAATCGTTTCTAATAAATCTGTTTGTTAGTTTTTGCCCATGCAAGTTACAATATTTTTAAGATGAATTTTTTGAATTTTTTTTTTTTAATTTCGGGGAATGAAGGGAAAATTATTTGGTTTGTACAAATTAATTTTTGGTTCAAGATATGGTAATTTATGAATACATTTAATAATTTTATTTTGAATTCTTTTTAAATGTGTTAATATTTTTGAGTTTGCTGAAAAAATAAATAAACTTTATATCAATAATTAACGATATTTTTAACGATTCAAACAAAACAATCTTAAAAAAAAAATGGGTTAGTTTAGGTCAAAGAACTTACTTATAAATTAAAAAAAATAAAGACAATAATCTTACCTCCATTTAAATCTATTTAAGGCATTAAACTCCAAAGACGGAGTCTGATATGTACACAGAACTACGGGATAAGTTTCAATCTCTCCAATCCTGTACTGCTTGGCCATACGCGATATTTTTCTCTGTCTAGAATCTGCGTCTCCCCATAGAGCCACTACGGGCACTTTGGGCGCAAATTTTTTAAATTCGCTTTCCCAATTCGGCATAGTCGATAAAGGAACTACGATGAGGAATGGGCCCGTGATACCTTTTTTTAGTAAGACACATATCAGTGCTATGACTTGGATCGTTTTACCCAGACCCATTTCGTCAGCTAGGATACCATTGGAGGCGTTTGCGTAGAGCATGTTTAGCCAAGTAACACCTGTAATAGTATATTAAGCATCAAGGATGTTTGGGAGGTACAATCGGAGACAAAAGTAAAATCTAGAAACTCGTTAATAATTACGTTATACAGACAGGGGCACCCTACTGGGGTTTTGAAAAATGGCCCGGGCGAATTTGCAATGTCCCTATTTTGTATGATTCTTTTTTTTTAAAGAAACAACAAAGTAACACAATTTTTAGTTTGTTGGGAATTATAAATGTATAAAAATTATTTGGGCCGGCGAATTTAAGGTAAGAAAAAGGTTTTTTTAAAAAAACCCTTTAACTTTTAAAAACCCCAAAGGGATATTTATCAAATTGGGGAAAAAAGTTAAAATTGTTCAGTGGTATTATGGGGGTAATTTTTACAGGGGGAATTATCCTAATAGGCCACCCCCTCAATTAAAAAAATATTTCAAGAATTATAAAAAATTTTCCCAAAAAATGGGTGCGTTTCTCCCAGAAACCTAAAATACAAAACGTCCAAAAGAAAAAAAAAAAATTAATTTGTTGGAAATTTTTAAGAAAACCAACTTTGTCAACACGTGCCTTGATGAGGTTTTTTTAAAGCAAGAACGGTGAGGAGAATATTAAAAAAATAAGTATCGTTCATACAAAGTTCAAAAACCCAAGAAATTTACCTGAGGACAATATCAGGGAATGGAGTTTTGAAAAAACAGATGAATAAGGCAAATGAAAATGAAGATTTTACAAACATTGTCTTTACTGATGAGTCCACATTTTCACTCCATGGTAGGGATAATCCCACTACGCCCGTTATTGGTCTCGGAAAATTTACATAGTTTTTTAGAACTTAGCGTCCTTAAAAGGTAAATGTCTGGAGCGTATTTATGGGCATTTTTGGGGCCCTACTTCATTGATGGTAACTTAACTGGTTAAAAATATTTGGGTCTTTTGAACAGCAAATAGTTCCAGAAATTAACGATTGACAGGTCCTCTATTTAATGAAGTGTGGTTTCAACAAGATGGCTGTCCAGCAATAATACACGTTTGGTTTTATTATTTAAATAATACTTTTCCAAACCGTCTTATTGCTGGATTCAGACTACAATACCTGGCCCCTCGCTCTCCTGATCTGGGTCAACGATTATATTCTTTGGGGGTGAAAACCAAAATTTATGGGTTTTTGGGATGATCGCCATGAATCTTGATGAATTGGTGTTTCAAAAAAATTACACCTGTATGTTAAACAATGTTCAAGAAGTTTCTATGATCGCTTAGGACTTAGGACATTGTTTAGCGGAAGGCGGTGGATTGTTTGAATACTTGCTTCATTAATTAGTTTATTTAGATTTTTTTTATGTAAAATTATTTTTTTAGTTTTTAGTGGATTTTTTAGAATAACATGTTTTCTTTCCTTAGAACCGAAACAATAATTTTATTATTTTTTTTGATTCAAAAAACTCGATAAGCAATAGCAAATTTTTATCTCCTACATGCGTAAATAATTATAAAAACATGAAATACGGCTTTACATCCCAACCCCCGGGTGGTTAAAAATTAGGGTTGACGGCGCCCGGTTGGTGGCAAACCCTCGGTTGAGTGCTTAGAGGGTAATTGCAAATTCGTCCGGTCCTTCTATATACCTAGTAGGGGGCCCTGTCTTATAGAAAATACAATTAAAATAATTAGTAAGAAAGTAAGAGAAATGTATGAAGTTTACCAAAAATTTCCAAAAAATTTAGAAAAAAAGGAAAACAATTAAGGATGTTTAAGGTTCTAAAAAGACAAACAAAAAATTTAACATTATTTTCATTAATCCTGAAACCCCTATAACAATTCCAAATTATTCCACTAAGCCGTTAAAAAGTTATTGTAATTAAAAAAAAAGAAGAATCGTAACCGTAATCTAATGGCGATTCGGTGACTAAGCAGATTAAATTTAATTTTAGTAGTAGTTCAAAGTTCACTTCATATTTTATGAAAGTTTGGAATTTTTGGTAGCTTTTATTACTATTAAAATTGAATTTAATCTTCTTAGTCAGCAAATCGCCATTAGATTACGTGTAAAATGATTGTTTTTTATTGCTTTTTAACGGCATAGTGGAATGATTTGGAATTTTTATGGGGGTTTCAGCATTGAATGAAAAACTTACTGTTAAATTTTCGTTTGTCTCGTAGCATTATGGATTTACCTCCCAAACATCCTTAATTGTTTTTCTTATAGTGAAGCTTTTAAGAATATTGTGTAAAAATTTAAGAGGGATCGGAGCAAAACTAACGAAGATACGGCGGTAAGTAGGGTAAGTCGATAAAACTTGCTTATGAACGTTTAACACAAATTTTTTAGTGTTCAAGACTTTAATGCGTTTTTCCTACAACTCACGTTTTCAAAATCCGTACCGCTCATATATTCAAAACTACTGCACCGATCCTTTTAAACTTTTAAACACTATTTCTGTACATAATTTACAAGGTAAGTCTAGAGCTTTCTTTAAATTTGTTAATATTTTTTATTTTACAGTAACAAATAAGCCGATTTTTTTCGCAAATATTACGTTTCCCACTTTAAAGTATTCCCAAAAAGTGAAAAATTGAAATTTTGAAAAACCCCTCCAGCGTTACCTGGGAAAAAAAAACGAAGAAAGTGGGAAGTTCGGGGCCTCTAACTTAACTGTAAAAAGATGCATAAAATTTGCACTACGTGTTGCTCTGATGGAAGCTGCCAGAGAAGGAATTATACTGGCCAACTCAACAATGTAATGTGTTTGTGCTAGTTGAGGTTAGACTAGACTCTTTGTTCTGCAGAACTTGGTCGCTCATATGTAACGGATGAGCCTTGGCAGACTTTTTTTGCGACAGCAAACATGACTGTGTTTTCGAGGCATTAAACTGAACAAGATTTTTGGCATCCCAATCCAAGATAAGTTTGAGGTCTTGTGAAAGAGAATATCTGCATTGACCTGCGCTTGTATCCCAAATCAGAATTACATATGGTGGCTTAAGAAATTGAATATTAGAGTGGAGGGTACTATCGTCAGCAAACTACGAATGGGATTTATTGTGGAAGAGAGAAGATCGTTAATGTGTACAAGAAACAGCGTGGGTGCCAGCACTGAGCCCTGGGGCACCCCAGCATTAATTTGGTAGAAGCTGGAAGAATGACCATCTACAATAACTGATATACGTCGATTAGAAAGGAAACTGGAGAGCCAAGAGCAAAGCTTGGGTGGATAACCGTAGGAAGGAAGTTTCCAAAGAAGCCCATCATGCCAGACCTGATCAAAAGCTTTAGATATGTTAAGAGCAACGATCTAGGATTCACCAAGAAACACATTACATGCACCACCAATTTGGTACACACTGCTATATTTATAACTATACGTTTTTCTTTTAAAATAGTCCATATTGATAAAATATTAGTACTCTTTACGTTACATTATTACTTAGTATATTATTACCCTCGATCTGGTACGGATGAAGTGTTCCACCTTCAAAATAGCTCATATATTTTGGAAATATCACAATCTCTATTATCTCTTGGTTTTATTTTTATTTCTTTCCTGATTGCCTCCACGTCGTCCATGGTGTGTACGACATAATTTTTATTTTGTTCCTTTAATGCTTTCTGTTCGGATTTTGTACCGTTTATGGTCTTGCGATAAATATCGGAGTACTGTTCGCATACAGACAACAAATATCTGTAACAAAATATACAGGTTACAGAAGTATAAGTTTTAATACCTTAAGTGTAAATAAATCAAATAAAATTATATATTGGTGACAATGTACTTTTATATATCAACACAAATACACTATACCTAAAGTCCAAAATTTCTGTCAGTGACTCATTTAATACCGGCCACCCAACCGACGAAGCGGCTGAATAAAAATCTAACACTAGTAAATGATTTTTAAGCCTATGATACTTTTCCGCTCAAATAACAGTGAACCGGCCAAAAGTTTCATCGCCACGTTGTCATAATTCGCAAGAATAAATCACCAGCCAGCGATCGCACTTAAAAAATAGCACGCCAATATGTATTGAAATCATTGTTATCGAGAAGACAATAAAAGTGGCAACACACATTCCTTAGTTTACAACTTGAAGAGACTTGAAAATAAGCGATCGACAGGGTTTTCGGGTTCGATGATTTTATTTAGTTATTATTGATTATGGACAGATTTTGTAAGTTTAAATTTTAATTGCTATACAGGGTATTTTCTAAATATTATAAATTTCTAATAATTGTAGTATATAGATATTGTTTTGTGCCAATTTTATAATAGTTTATCTTATTTAGTGTATATAATTGTATATAAAGATTTAGTGTTGGTGTTTTAATTTGTAAACTATGAATATTAACCAACCTTTAACTAGTTTCCGCCTAAAAAAAAAATCAGTTAACGTTAAAAGAACGAATAATGGTTAAAAATTTTTCCATGGGATTGGGAAAAAATCCAGAACTAACCACTTTGGTGCTGCAGAGATATGTAACTTTAAAAAAAAGTTTTTTCGCGTACGGTATTCAGGTTTTAAAAGGAAAAAAAATCAATATTGTAATTATTCGGATAGGGGAAAATGCGTTTTTTTTCCTTTTTTTTTCTGCCACTTTTTATTTTTCGATTTTTAAACATGAATCAAACTTTTTTTTGGCTGCCTTTTAGTTTTTAAAAAAAAATAATAATAATTGAATTTTTTAAATTTCCCTTTTTTAGAAAATTCCTTTAAATTCTGTCATTTCCGAAAACATTTTAAAAAACTCATACTATGTTAATATTAAAAAAAAAACACAAAAAAAGTAAGGGAAAAAAAACCTTAATTTTCAAAAAAAGTAGGAAAACTTTACCCCCAATTCAACTCGAAATTTAAAAATGTTACCGTTCCCGGGTTGTAATAGTTTTCTTTATGCTTTTTTATAAGGTATCGAACCCCCCCCTTTCGCCCCAAATGTTTGATCAAAAATATTCTCGTTTAAACCTAAATATGGAAAAAAAGAAAAGTTTTGGGAAATAGTTTTGTTTTGGCCAAGGGGGGCTTTTTTTTTTTTGGGGGGAAACTCAAAGGGGCTTCGTTTTTTTTCCTTTTTTTTTTTTTAGTGTAAAACAAAAAAAAATTAAAAAAAATTTTTTTTTAAATTTTTCCCTTTTTTTAATCCCCGGGGGAAAAAAAAAAAAAAAATTACCCCCAAAAAATAAAAAAATAGGCTTGTTTAATTTAAAGGGTTGATGAAAATGTGAAAAAATAATTTTCTTGAAAAAAATTTTTTCATGTTTTGACAAATTTTTTTTTTTTTATTTTCAAAAATGCATACGCCACGGGAATTGTTTGCCCCCCCCCCGGGGCCTCTAAAAGCGAGCGATGCGTCTTGACAGAAATTTTGGATTTGAAGTATAATAAAAAAAATTTAATGGTATCGCAACCCAAAAAAAACATTTTGAAGCTTTTAAATTTTTTTTTTATTTTTTGGCCTTTTTTTTTGTTGGATTTTATAATCCCAAAAAATAGCAAAAAAAATTTTCTAAAAAAATTTTTTTTTTTTCCTTTTTTTCTCCCGGATTTGGGTTTTTTTAGCTAGACCATCATATGGGGTTGGTTGCCTGTTTTCCCCCTTTAATTTTCTTTTTTAAATCCGCCCTTTTTAAAGAATCAATTTTGAATAAAAAACAGGATGTGTAAGTATGATGCAATACTAGCAAATAAATGCAGTAAGCTGCAACTTCGTGTATGGGTTAAGTGTGGCGAGTCCGACAATTTTTAATTTTCGGAATATCTGGAGAATTTATGCCCATGTTTATTTTAAGTTTATGTGGAAGAAAATTGGATACAAAGTACGAGGGAAAGTGTGACCGCAAAAACAGCATATTTTTTTGCCTATTTTCTCACCCTTGTCAGAAACCCTAAAAATTTCCAAAATCACTTCTAATATAATGACGCAAAACTAAAATATATGAATAATATTAACACAAATAAAAGTAATTCTAATTGTATTTTTTTTAAAAAAAAATATTTGGAAAAAAAAAAAGGGGTAATATAGTTAAAAGTCCCCCCTTAAATTGCTAAGGGGGGGTTTAAACATCCCCCAAATATAAAAAAAAATAAATACTTAAAATTAGGAAAAAATACCAGGACATTCTAAAATTAGAAATTCAAATTTTAACCCCCCCAGTATCTCTATGGGAAAATCTCCCTGTAACCAGTATCTATACAAAATCCCTATAACTAAGGGTGAACTCCCCCCCAAAGTGATAACGACGAAAATATCATACCAATATAAGAAAATTTAAAAATTTTTTAATCTTAGTTTCTTTGGATAGTTGCTAACATCTAATTTTTTAAAATTTTTTTTTTAAAAAACCAACCCTTTTTGGGGATAAATCATCCCCAAAAAAAAAAAAAAAATAAAATATTTAAAAAATGGAAAAAGCCAGGTATTTTTAATACAAATATTTAATTTTTCACCCCGGGCTTCAAAAACCCCCCCCTCTAAAAATAACCAAAAATTATACTCACTAAATTTTCCCTTAAATAATTTGACATAGACAAAATATTTTTAGGTTTTTTTTAAGGGCTCTGGCAAGGGTGAGAAAATTAAATTTGGGGACCTTTGTCTGTTTAAAAAAAAAAATTTTTAAAAAAGTTTTTTGGGTCTGCGTTTTTTTTCTGAAAATTTTTAAAAAAACCCATTTTTTTTAAAACCCCTTTCAAGAGGGAACAATTTTAAAAATTTATGAAATTTGGGTTTTTTTTAAAAATTTAAACTTTTAAAACCTTAAATTTTTTTTTAACAGTTAACCATAGCAACCTTCAAATTGTTTGTTTTTTTTAATTTTTTTTAATTTAAAGCAGATTGAAAAAAAAAAATCACATTTGCTCTTTTCCTTTATTAACATGGGATTTGCCCCATTGTTTTTAAAAGTAAAACTTTTTTTTTAAAAAAAGCCTTTATAAAAAATGAAATTTTTAGAAATACAACTGTAAAAAAAGTTTCTATCTCTAGGTTTCCCCATTTGTGTTAATGCTTGTTCCTTTTTCTCCGCTGCTTCCTTGGCCTCTCTGGCTTCCTTTAACTGCAATTTTGTTTTTTTTCTCTTCCTCTGTCATTGGTCTTCGTCCTGGTTTAATCACCTGGACGCCTGTAAGGTCTTAAATGCTCTCCATCTCTTTTATTTAAAAGACCTTTTTTTTTTAGTGTTAATTTCTGGATAACAGAAAGATTACATTTGTATGTGATTTTTTTGAAAAAGTTGCTAGATTTACCCGGGAAAAGGAGTAGCATTAAAACAAAAAATAAATTTTTAAAATTTAAAAAGATGTGGAAAAAAAATTTACATAAAATTATAATAGAAGTTAAATTTTCTGGAACTACGTACAACTTTGATATTAACAAAAAAATTTTTTTAAAATAAACAAAATATTTTTTTTATTTTAATCCCTTTTAATACAATTTTGTGGCACTAGACATTTTTAAATTTAAAAATGATAAGCCCAAAAATTTTTTTTTTTAAAAAAAATTTATATTTAAATATATTTCCCTATATATTTTTCATATATTTAATTTTGTCCGCGGATGCAATTAACAAAGGACAAATGGGGGCCCAAAATTGAAAGATACAAAAAAAAGTTATTCCCCCATAAAAAAATTTTGCTTGTCAAAAAAATATAAACTTCAATAAAAAAAAATACATTGTTATCATAAAAAATTCCCAAAAAAGCAAAAACATAAAATCAAACAAGAGCAAACAGTCGTTTTTTTACCTTTTTAAAGTGAAAGATAAATAAACCATTTTCTCCAAAAATTTTTTTCTAATCTTGATTCCGAACTTACTGAAGAAAATTTGAATTTATGAAAAATAAAAAAATCAACATTTTTAATTTTTAATTTACTTTTTTTTTAATTTTTTTTTTCCATTGTATTTTTATTTTTATTAATGTTTGTAATTTAAAGGATTTTCAAAAAAAGTAAAAAATCGTACTGAAAAAAAGGTTGATTTTTTTATTTTTCAAATTCAAATTTTCTTTTAGTAATTTGAACCGGTTAAAAAGTAAATTTGGAGAAATTTTTTTATTTATTATTTCACTTTAAAAAGGAAAAATGACTGCTCTTGTTGATTTTATGTTTTTGCAGGGTTTTGAAAAACATTTTTTCTTTTAGTTCATATTTTTCGACAAGAAAAATTTTTTATCAAAATGACTTTTTTGTATCTTTCAATTTTTGGTCCTTTTGTTCGAACCGAGCCCGCGGTCATATTTTATAAATTAAAGATGTCAATTTTCATTTTTTTCTAAATATGTGAAAAATCCAAAAAAAAAAAATTTTAAAAAAAAAATTTGAAATTATTTTTCTTTCCGTAGAAAAAAAAGATTCAAAAATAGAGATATTAATTTTTTCATTTGATTTTTTTACGGTGGATTTACAAATTTTTTAAGAAACATCAAAAAAAATTTTTTTTTGGTGTTAATTTTTATTTTGAAAATAAAAAAATAAATATTTTTCAAGTGTTTCGTCAATAATTGCGTTTATTTAAGTTTAGCAATTTCTAGTGATTTGTTTCATATTTTATGTGTAAAGACAAATAATAAAAAAAAAATCAAAAATATCAATTTTTTCAAAAAAACAAAAAAAATTTAATGAAAAATTGACATTTTTGATTTTTTTTAATTATTCTATTTTTGATGGACTTTAAGAATAAAAATATTTGACAACTCATTCACAACATTCCAAAAAAGTAAAGTCGCGATTCTACACAACTACCGAAATTGCTAAACTTAAATAGGTACATTTTATTGATAAAAAACATAAAAACACCCATTTTTTTATTTTGAAAAGAAACGTTAACACCGATTTTTTTTAGATTTTACCTAAAAGATTCGTAAATCCGTTGTAAAATAGAACAAAATACAAAAAAATATGTCAATATCTGTATTTTTCGATTTTTTATGATTAAAAATAGGTGTAGCCATACATCTAAACAATTACAATAAAAAGGAATTACATAATAAAAAACACATTATAAACCTGTATTAATTACTTTTAAAAGTAATTTTTCTTGGTATTGGGCCCGTTTCTTAGTGAGAAATAGTGTACACTATTTTACACTAGAACTTGGTGTGTACAAAAAGTATTAAATAGTTTAAACTACTTCTGAATAACCTAATTTTGTCATATACCACTTATCACGGGTAATTTCAGTACCAGTAGGTATTCTTGAAAATTTACCATCAATAAAATTGTAAAAACTTATTAAAAAACCTAACTAGAGTTCCAGCTGTTTCAAGGAAGGAAGATATTAACCAATTCTAGAAAATCCAAGAGAAAAACGATTTTAATTCTGGCGTAATCTGGCGTTTTTTGTGATTATAAATATTTAATATTGTTCTGGACACCTTGTATAAATACACAAATTGTTGTTCTACACCTTTTTATTAGCAGATTGGTTAACAATAAAAAAAAACTTAGTAACAAAATAAAAAATAACTTTGTAATGTTTAGTTTCACTGTCTTGGGAACAGTGCGCCGTTTGAATCAGACTAAACTTTTTAAAGGTTCATCGCCGAAAAATCCGAAAAAGTCTGGGGTATTTGTTTAGAACCGCGTTTTTGAGATGTAAAATTAACATGATTAATTTTTTTGAAGTTGTAAAATATTTTTGTTTTAAAGTTTATTAAAAGAAAAATAATTAAATAATAAAAATGTAATTTTTCGATTAAAATCTTTTTTTAAAAAATATTTAAAAAATCCAAACTTGATTTTTTTAATTTTTTTTTGAATTTTTTTTTTACACATAGAATTTTAATAAATTAAAAAATTTGCTAAATTTAAATAGATGAATTTTTTTACAAAAAAACTTGAAAAATACCCATTTTTTATTTTAGAAAAAAAAAATTTTCCCGGGATAGTCCAAAAAAAAAATTTTTTTTTTTAAAGGCAAAAAAAATTTTTTGTTTAAAATTTTTAATTTTTTTGTTAAAAAAAAAAAAGAATTTTTTTTTCCTTTTGCCCTTTTTTTGACCCCTTTTTTTTTTGAAAAAAAAAAAAAAAAAAAAAAAGACCTGGGAATTTTTTTGCCCCTCAGACAAAATGCCTACAGCAACTAACTACAACCGGCGCTACATTTTCTACCCACAAAGGAGGACGGGAGTCAAAAACGACCGACCTGCTGGCTAAATCTGTTGGGAAGATGGCCCCAAAAACCCAAAAGACTTTGGGAGCTGGAATATAGACAGAGGGGGGGCAGAGTTTTTTTAGGGGGCACTTTAACCATATTTCAAGGGAGGTATTTGTATTGAGATGTGCGATCGCGGGTTGATCGGCACTGCACACGTAAGAAAATTTAAAAAATATTCTCCGATAGTCAAGCACTCTAAGGCTTTTGAATCCAGGGGGCAATTCGAAAACCGTCGGGAATTCAAGGATGCGCTGAGCAAACTGGATCAAAAATTAAGGTTACACTATGTGGATACCGGGACACACCGGCCTGAGGGTAATGAACCGCAGACCTCCTTGCCAAAAGGGGGCGGAGAAAAAATTCACAGGGCCGGAACCGGTCATGGGGTATATCTTATGGAACGCAAGCAGTTCATATCAGCTTGGAAAAAGAGAAAATCTTCGGTATGCATGGATTTCCAGGCTCAGACATCAAGGCCTTCATAAGCCCACCAACCAACAATGTACTGTCAAACTACGGGAGCAATCAAGGGTACACCTTAAAACTCTAGTGGGATTTTAAAAAAAAAACACCACATGCACAAGATCGGCCTAGCGGAAGACCCCGAATGCCGCAGGGCTGGAGGGAAACATACGGGGCCCAGCAATGGCACATAAGACCAACCTGGGCAATGAACCTTTTGGGGGAGGTGAAAGATCTTCTTCCAACAGGATTATCAGATTTATTAGAGTCTGACCGGTGGGGAAATAAAAAAAGGTGTGAGCCAAATAGACCGATCGGTCGCGGTGGAAGGGTGTTATACCCACTCACTTTAAACCAGGGGCACCCAACAGAAGGAGAAGGAGGTCGCGAACTTTTGCTCGACGCGCTAGGTTCAAAAGATTTTTAACTTTGTTCCCCAAACTTATAGAAAAAAGATATACAATTTTTTTTATGCTCAATTTTAAAAAGCCGTTTAAAAAATTTAAATTTTGTCTAATATTCACTTGAAGATAAGCGCCAATTTCAAATTAGGCTGAAATTGTTTTTATCTAATTTGTGAAGATAAAAAACCTCAAAAAATTTCATTAAAAAACCTTTGAGATCTCTTACCTTAATATCTAATTATGATAAAAAATATTTGTATCGCAATAAAAAAAAAGCATATCAAAAAAAAAAATATTTAGTTTTTCATCATAAATTAACCTTTTTTTGATTATTCTAAAACTTCTTTTTTTTAATTATGCCTTTTTTTGGGGAATATCCATAAAAACACTATTATTGTGAAGATTTTTATTTATTTATTGAGTTTTTTGTATTTAAAAAAACCCCTTTTCTGCATAAATTAGAAACATTAATAAAAATAAATTATTTTTTAAAAAAATTAGTTGTTGTTGAATTGTGATCAACACCAAAAAAAAAAACCCATACCAAAAAAACATTAAAATAACGGGGCAAACCAAGAAATACCAAGTCTTGATTTTAAAAGGTTAATGAAATAAATAAGAGAAAATATTTTTTTTAGATAAACTAATCACGGAAAAAAATAAAAATACATTTCCTTTGGGGGTAAACACCGCCAAACAAATTTGGGGGAATCTAAACATAACCCCATAAAATTATCGATAGTTTTCAAATATTATAAAACATTATATACTTATTTTGTTAACCAACCGATTTTTTTAGTGTAAATTCAGGGAACTTACATCAACCCTTTTAAAGTGAAAAAAAAATGTTACTTTTTTTAAAAATTAAAAAAATTTCTTACCGAGACAACTGCTAATAATTTAAATTTATTTTACCTCTAAGTATCACTTTTTCGTTTTAATAATTCTTTTTTAAAAATGATGTTTTTTTAAGGGAACCCTAAAAAAAGGAAAAAAGCAAAAAAAAATAAGTTCAAGCACGAAAACCAAGTATCTAAGATGGAACCGCTGTTTTTTTTTTAAACACTTTTTTTAAAAAAGATAAAACGCGTTAAAATTTAAAAGCGCTTTTTTAAACCTTAAACCCC
>JAHBCN010023040.1:0-12887 GCA_019359885.1 Listronotus oregonensis | reverse complement strand
CCTAAAATACACCTTCCATGAAGTGATTACTTAAAAAAATAATTAAATAGTGACATTATTTTTTAATAACAAACAGACCTAGAAAACCTTTCAAAAATCAATATTTTTTTAAACAAAACGGTCAATTATTTTTTAAAAAAATATCAAGAACCTTTTTTAAAATTTTCCCAAAAATAAATGAAATTTTCATAATGAGATAATTTTTCATTTTAGCGGTTATTTCCAAAATTTTTGATTGTTAAATTTTGTTAAAGCCCAAAAAAAAATTTTTTTGAAATTTGAAGACATTTTTATTAACCCTATATTTTAATTTTTTTAAACAAAAAAACCCCTTTTTAGGTCAATTCCCCTTAAAAACAACCTGAATTCATACCTTATATTTGTTTTTTGTTTTTATATGTTTTTTTTTTTTTTACTTATCTACAGAACCGCCGGCAAGGGGGGTCAGGGGAGGTCTGTCGACCCCCTGGGATTTTAAAAACTGCTTAAAATAAAACAATTACCGTCTAAATCCTTAAATTTCACACTAAGTCCTAGAAACTTAAGTAGGTATGATTATTATTTAGTAAAGTTGTGAAATTTTTATTTGTGAGTTTAATTAAATTATTTTTAGACTAGTAAAATTGACCTTTTTTGCCCCCCTTAATTTTTCTGGGGCGACCCTTTTAAATTTGAGTCAAAAAAACCCTTTTTTCAAAAGGTATTATGTTTACTTCTTTTTATCTCTTTTTTTTTTTTTATTATTTTTTTTTAATTGGGTTTTAATTTTTTTAAATGTTTACATCCCCCTTTAAAATTTTAGGCAAATAATATTATTATAAAACAAACTATTAACACAACTTAATTTGCATATATAGTTTTTATTTTGGTCTTTTAAAACATTTCGTCTCAGACATTATCACGGACCCTTTATGTTGGTAATATGGTACTGGACCAGATAAGCGTTAAATTTTCATGCCAAAAAATATTTAATTATCTTTTCTAACACAAAATAGCACTTTTCTCTTTAATAAATTTCTGGCAGTCGTCGCCTGAAAATATTTTATAAGAAAGTAATAATTTACTAAACCTACGGACCAACCGAGACCTAACAATCAAATATACTCTTTGAGTTAAAACGGAAAGCAATTTCCCAACATCTATAAAACGGTCGAAAAAGGGGTATGGCATCTGGCAACTATAAAATTACCCCGTAAAAAATTTCCCCAAATTTTATAGTATTTTTGCCCGCAAAAAAAAAATAACGATTGGTTTTCTTTTGGGGGGCCAAAAACCTAATTAAATTATGGCTCTTTTTTACAAAAAATTTTTTTATTTTTCTTTAAAAAAGAAAAAAATTTAAACCCACCCTAGAAACGCGAGTATACAGCATGTCCAAAATATACAGGGCAAGTTTTTTTTCTTTGAATAACTCTGTGCGGGAAATTTTCTTTTCACACAAAACAAAAAGCCCTTAGCAAAATCAAGACCAACTAAAAAAATTTTTTTTTTGGAAAAAAACAAGGTTTTAAGCTTTTAGTGTATAACTTGTTATAAATCGTTAAAATTAGAATAAGAAGCACTATATATCTTCTTAAAAACCAATATGGCGCACAAAAGAAAAAATAAAGCCGAGTGATGAAACAAAGGGGAAAACCAAAAGCAAAATTAAAAACTTGAAAAGGGCAAATCAAATTTGCGACCTATTTTAAAATCCGTTTAGAAATGAAGCTAAAAAAAATTAAAACCATTATCTAAAATTTCGGATATCTCCGGAAATACTCGCAATTTTAAAAGTTGCTAAATGCCTACTAATAGTCACATTAAAACAAACCTTTTTTTATTTAACCAACTTCGTATCTCTTACCATTTCCAAAAATAGCATTAAAGTATTTTTTACCATATTTGTTTGCTCGGATTTAAATTTATTTAAAAAAATTTCAGGAAGTTTTGGTCAGAGAGAGTAATGGGGTAATGATACAGATAATAAAATTTGGAGGATCCTTAAAATGAAATTAACAGGGTGGTCCGTGAATTAAGGGCCCATACCTTTTCTTGAAAACTATAAGTTAAGCGAGAAAATGTTTTTTTTAAACTTGTTTTTTAAATTTTTAATTTTATATCAGTTTTAGGTTTGTGGCGATTTTTTATATAGTGATTTTACTTGACTCGGATTCCTACGTACAGTAACGGCCATAAAATTTCGGGTAACGATTTTACGTGTTGTAAAACAGCCTTCAGTTATCAACACCACGACCTTCGTCTGTCATTGCCCAAAAAATATATCAAGTTCTTTGAACCATGCCACGCATATTAGTAGCAAAAAAAGTTCAAGTTGTTCCATTGCTGGAGGAGGGTTATTCAGAAAAATCTGTTGCGGAGAGAGTCGGAGTGCCAAAGAGTTTGGTTCATGATATCAAACCAAAATTTCATGATAGAAATTCGCACGAGAGAAAGGAAGGTAGCGGTCGTCCACACATATCAACCGAGAAACAAAACGAAAACTTGATAAGCTGCGTTCGAAGAAATCCTTTTAAAACAGTCTCTTCTGCAAAACTAGAAACAATTTTTCCTGGCTCCGGTAGAACAGCACGGCGCTGCATCAACAAATTTTCGGAGCTTTGATGCCATCGAGCGGCCAAAAAACCCTTTTTAACACAGGCAAATAAACAAGAGAGGGTTGGATTTTGCCTAGAATACCTACCGCGGGAAATACGTTTCTGGGAAAGGGTAATATTTAGTGATGAAAAAGTTTTCCAGTCAAGTTTTAATGGAAGTATGAAGAGACATACACCCAAAAGATAAAACAGAGTGGTAGGTTTTCGGTCAATGTTTGGGGATGTATCGACGCAGGATGGGTGGGCGTTTGCCATCATATTCGGGGCAGACTTAACGCCAATTCTTATCAAGAAATACTCCAAAATATCATGCTGCCAGCGGCCTATAATGTCTATGGGAATGATTTTATCTATCAGCACGACAACTGTCCGGTCCATACAGCCCGAAGGGTCACCGACTGGTCAAGAAACAACCAGGTTAGAATCCTTCCCTGGCCATCGCGAAGTCCCGACGACAACCCGATGGAAAATGTATGGGGACTGATAGTTAAAAAAATCCAGTCAACACATGTTCAGCCCGCAAATGAGGAAGAGTTATGGGCACAAATTCAAGAGGCGTGGAATAGTTTGACTGAGGATTACACTAGAACATTGTTCGCTTCGATTCCTAAAAGATTGGCCTTGATGATCGAAAAGAATGGAGCTATCATAAAATACTGATTTTTTTTTTATAGTTTATTAGTTGATATTCAATTTGATTTTAGTTTTCTGAAAGCTTTAATTTAAATTATCCTTTTTTTTAATATTAAGACCGGTTGTCTGGTGGGCAGTAATTCTGTCAAAGTGCATTCGATTTCCACGGAGTTAAGCATCACAGTAATTTTAATACTGACATATTATTGGTTTAATATAGGGTAAGATACTCACTTCATAGGGCAAATAGTATTATACTGATACATTCTTGCTAAAAGCAACGCCATTAAAAAAAAGGTACACCTGTGATTGTGGACTTTGTGCATTAGGCGTGGGATTGGGGGGAAGGGGCGGTTTTTAGGTTTTTCGTTATTATCTCAAAAACTAAGCGTCTTAGCGAAAAAGTCATTCAACACAAAATAAAAGTAAATTAAATTTTCTATAAAAAAGATTTTATTCAATTTTGCGCTAAGAGCAGTAGTTAAGGGTGTATGTGAGTTTAAAAATGCGAATAACTAAAAAAAAATGTGTATTGTGGAAGGTTGATACAAAAAAACCAAACATTTTATATACGAAATGTTTACAAGACAATATTAAGTAATAATTACAGTTCGAGTTCATCGTCAAGATTATCATCATCGTCGTCGCCATTGATGCCGACGATTGGAGGGCCGTTGGTGCACGAAGCGCGGCAAGTGCTGCACACAAGCGAGCAGGGTATGCCTGCTTTGCGGCACCCGCAACGGCCCCTGCAACCTGTTTTGCACCCGCAAAATATGTTATTTAGGACGGATTCTGGCGCAACTGGGTCCATGCTGGTAACAGAAGTGAGGAAGCTGGGGAAATTACTCGCAACTTGTCGTAAAAGCTGTTAATGGTAGCTTAGTGGCCGACATCCGAGGATTACTTTTCCCACTTCGGAGTTGGTAGTTATTTCAATTTAACGAACTTTATATTTGATGACAAAGGCACTCTAGAAGGAAGGCTGGTCTTCTTTCTTGATGTTTTAGTATGCGATGACTACTAGGTTATTAGATCTTACCAATTACGCCTACAACTATATTGTTTCTCGTCGTCTCTGTACTTGGGATTCTCTTGTTGTTCTTTGCTGCCATGGTAATGATTGCACTAGCGACAAAGGTAACCTCCTTTTTCTAATGTGTTCTTGAGCAATAAAAGAAGTTTTTCTCAAAACAATTAAATCTATTTACAAATATAAATAAAGCAACTATTTACAATGATAAACTAAAAAAAATAGAACTGACTATAACAATGAGAACTAGATTTTAGTGTGAGAATGAACTGCCGTAGGTTTTATTTATTAAGTGTAGTTAAAACCAATTTGGAAAAGATTAGATCCCCTGGTAAATTTAGGAAATACCAGCTTTAAGAAAACAAAAATATTTAAAATCACTTACTTCTGTTGATACTTTACAAAAAAACAAATGATGATAAACCCTTTCCTTAAGAAGGATACCCTTAGTAAAATTCCCTTAAATATTCTATCTATTTGTCTATTAAAATAATTTTATTTTATAAGAAAAATGTTTAAGATCAAGACCCTCTGAACAGAGAACTCACGAGTAAAACACAACACGTTATAACGAGGTTCAGACTGCAATTAACTCAAATAATAATTTTAAAATTCCATGAAACTTATTCGCCCTTCCCTGATAGATCCCCACTTGGATTTCGTGGTCCCTGGCTTGGACCCTTTTCCACCAATTAAACAGGAATATTAACCCTGTATTCCCGCCCTGTTAGCATGGTTCCTATTTTACGCCTTATTGTACACTTTGGCCTCTTAGAACTAGAGGGCGGAGTGGTTCTAAATCGGGTTCATTTAGTTTTTAAATCTAATTTACGGCTTTAATGTTCAAGTCCATTTACTTTTTATAGTAAAATACTTTATAGTAATCTATTCTACTAATTCCTATACTAAGAAGGTCCGTCTATGATTAAAAAAAGAACCTATATGAAATTTATCGTAAATTTTGGATTTTTCTCTTTCTTGTTGTTTTACATAGGTAAAAAAAAATCATAAGACGAAACTAGTTCACAAATCAAATTAATACGCTACAAAAACAGAGTCTTTCTATATATTCTTTTGTTTTTTATAATGGTAAAATCGGTTTAATAAAAATAATGCGCCAGGCAGGGTGGTCAAACATCTGCGTGCATATTTTTTTCCCGAACCATAAACAACGTTGAGGGTTGTTCTGTGAATTTCTACGTTTACTTAATTTCAAGATGCCATAAATTAAGGTTTTGGGTTCTTAAAATATTTACAACCGATATATTTATGAGATAAGTCCTGGGAACGTTATAAAAATATTTTTCAAATTATTGTTTATTTTAGAAGCCCTTATCCCCTTATTAAGTTATATTTTCCACATTGTGCTAAAAGGTTTTTTTTCGTGCAACGAAATAGCCTTTTTAAAAATACAGGGTGGTCAAGATATATTCCCTTACAAAGCCATCCGACCCCTAATCCACCCCCAAGCAGTTGAATCTTTCTGCTGATCTCCACATAGCCACTGTTGAACCTGCAAACAATAATTTGTCCTTTGTAAACACAGTTATACAAATTATAAGTCAATTTAAACAAAGTATACATTGATACAAACCTGCAAATGAACTCTAAGTGAGTGCCTGGTAGGTGGAAGTGCCGCAAAATCAGGCTTTGGCTTTGTCGAGGCTTTAACAAAGGCCTGGTGTCGTATCCGGTTCAGGTCTGCTCTTCCTGGGGCCTAGTACAATGCCAAAAAAAGCAGCTCTCCTGCATCAGCTACCATGTCCTGTGTTGCTGAGGGATCGCAGAAGACTTTGTAGATGTCTGTGACCTCCTCCTCGGCCTTCAAAAACACTTTCACTACACCTCCCTTGCTCTTGTTATAAATAGCGGAGGTAGTATCACAACCGCTGAACGAATGGAGTAATAAAATGGTCTTTGCAAATGGCAACTTTTGAAAATTGGCCACATTATACCAAGGTGCCTCCACCTTTCCCCTGCCTGGCTTAAAAAAAGTATCTCTTCCTCAGGGGGTTAGTGCAATAAGCAATACCAACAGGTCTTTATCTTCCCTCATTACTGTCACAGTTTGGTGCTTGTCGGCTGCCTGCAAACCACAGCTAACGATTTTGGTATCAGCGTCTCCTGTGGTCACAGCCCATTAAGTCCTTGGTCTTCAATTTTTTTGTGAGCAATAGATAAGCTTTGGTTTTGTTGGACTCGTTAGACAAAAAATGTCCTGCTGAATAAGAGGATGTGGTCCCACAAAGTGGATATATGCTGAGTTTTTATAGCCCTCTCCGTTTTGTAATTTTAGTGCTGTTGCATACCTGCCATCAAATAACAAGTCTTTCACTATAGTGGTTGATAATGTACGTAACGTACAAGGTCGCAATGTTATTTAATGTTAAGCCAACATTCCACTTAACACGATGGAGTAGGAAGCCACCATCAACTATGTTGTATGTTGATTTCAAGTCATGAGTTCTAGTGTTGTCTTGTGATAACGCTTCATACAGGGCCGACTTCTTCCCTTTTCGAAAACCCCCTTCGTTGAAGAGAGCTAAAGGGTACGGGGACAACTCAAATTTAAGCAGTTCAGCAATGTCTTCGTCAGTCTTTTTTGATATTAAGGTTCTGTGGAAAATAGTCAAAGGATCAATGGTCACTGATTTACCATTGACTTTGATTAAATTGTTCATGCCAGCCAGTGACAATACTACATTGTTCTTAGATTTCTTAGACTTTTTTTGTATCAACCTTCCACAATACACAGTTTTTTTTTAGTTATTCGCTTTTTCAAACTCACATACACCCTTAACTACTGCTCTTAGCGCAAAATTTAATGAAACCTTTTTTTATAGACAATTCAATTTACTTTCATTTTGTATAGAATGACTTCTTTGCTAAGACGCTTAGTTTTCGAGATAATAACGAAAAACCTAAAAACAGCCCCTTCCCCCCTCCCCCACGCCTAACGCACCAGGTCCAGGGCTGGGATCTTTTGGTATGTTACTTCTAATGGTCACCCCTACCACTTAAAACAATAATCCGCTTAGCACTATTTATTTCCGAATGGAGGGATTTTCCGGTATTCGTTTCCTGGCCTAAATGTCATTTGGCTCCCGATTTGCGAAATTGTGCATTATGTATTTCTTTAATTTTATTTGCACCGATTATATTAGCAGCAATAAACAAAACGTCCAATAGTCCGGAAGGTCACCGCAAAAAGAAATACGTATAAAACATTTTTTTTTTGTTTTACTATAAACTATAGTCAATTCTCTTCCGTGCAAGCCTAGCTACGAGCTATTTGCCAAACGCATGGAAGCAGACTAAAATGGTCTTCATTCCAAAGCCGGGTAAGGACTGCTCCCAGGCAAAGGGACTTAGACCAATTACATTGTCGTCTTTTATGATAAAAACAATGGAAAAACTGATCGACAGGTATGTTTAGGAAAACTCTCTTACAGAGGCCACTCCAAAAACCAACATGCCTATCAATCAGAAAAATCATGCGCAGTCGCTCATCATCAACTGGTGACCAGATTAGAACTCGCACTGAACAACAAGGAAATCGCGCTTGCTGCATTTCTTGACATTGAGGGAACTTTTGATCGAACCTCCTTCAACTCAATGGCCGCGGCTCTTTGCCAGACATAATGTTAACGACACCATTTGTAGGTGGATAACAACATGTTACTTGGCAGACGAAGCGCAACAAGTATTCAGCGAAACAATGGATTGTCAGTGGTCAAAAGGATGCCCACAGGGAGGGTTCCTATCCCCACTACTGGGAGATAGTTGGGGAGAGAACTCTGGTGGAACTGAATAATAATAGCTTCTATACCCAGAGGTATGCAGGTTGACATCACTATACTTGTCGTGGGGAAATAAAAAACAACCTCGGAGCTTATGCAAAGGGCACTGAGAATTGTGGAGGGATGGTGCAACAAGGAAAATCTTACTGTTAATCCTGGCAAAACTGCGCTAATACTTTTCACTAGACGAAGGAAGCTGAATGATTTAATATCTCCTCACTTCTTCGGTACCACACTCGGCTATGTCCAGGGAGGTAAAGTATCTTGGATTAACTCTGGAATCTAATAACCTGGAATCCAATATGCAGAATGTGATTATAGGCAAAATGGCTCTAATGGCTACCAAAAGAGCTGTGGGGAAGAATTGGGGATTTCAGCCACGCATAGTGCACTGGTTGTACACGGCTGTGGTAAGACCCATGATAACCTACGGTATAACTATCTGGTGGCCAAAAATAGAACAGAAAAGCAGAGCTGGAGTTATCCAAACTCCAGCGACTAGCTGTCTCTGCTATAACGGGAGCTATTAGAAGCACTCCAACTGCAGCCATGGAAACCCTACTAAGCTCTCCCCCTCTTGGTATAATTATTAAGGCGGAGGCGAGGACTGGGGCATACAGGCTGAAATGCAATGGCAACTGTGCTCTGGGCCTGCCTCTGGACACGCCAGAATAACGGAGCAGTATCCACACTCAATATTTGATATGAGCAGTGACACAATGCCAAAACGGATAAATACATTACGACCATTGCAAACCCAGCTTACCTGGGGCAGGAGTGAGCGATCTCCTGGTCAGTCTCGAAATTTGGTTTGGTATACCGATGGATCCAAGACTGACAATGGAGCCGGCGCAGGCATTCATGGTATGACCCCTAGGTTTAATGCTTATGCTTTCCTGGGAAATATGCCACTGTTTTCCAGGCGGAAATATATGCCATTGAACTTTGTCTGCGAGAGAACTTGAGGAGGAGATATAAGGGCAGGGACATTACTTTCTTCTCTGATAGTCAAGCGGCCATAAAAGCTTTGGCATCTCAACAAGTCAACTCAAGGTTGGTTTGGAACTGTCTGCAATGCCTCCTAAACCTGTGCTACCAACAAAGTTACACTTTCCTGGTGCCAGGACACAGGGGAATACAGGGCAATGAAAATGCAGACTTCCTGGCCAGGCGAGGCTCCGCAGCAATGTTTGTGGGTCCTGAACCTGTTTTGGAATACCAAAATCCTCGGTTCGTGGCTACATGACTCGGTGGATTCAAACACAACATCAGTCATACTGGAACCACATTCCAAGGCAAAATTACACTAAATCAATGTTGGAATCACCATCGAAAGCATTGACAAGTGAACTACCAAAACTAAATAGGAATCAGATTAGAATAGTGACAGGATTAATAACCGGACACTGCACCCTAAGAAAACATTGCACACTATGGGCATCTACAGAGAAGAACCCATTTGCAGACTATGTGACGAAGAGGAAGAGACAGCCTCTCACATCATTATGAGTGCCCTGCACTTACATACTGGAGAACAAATCAAAACCCATGGTGGACACTAACCACCAGGGAGGCTGGAGACCAGAAAAGAACAGTAAAAGGCCTACTACCTGTCTAAGGTGTCAAACCTTAACTGAAACAAATACACAAGAGATACAACAAGCCCTGTAGGCTGCATTATCGAGGCGGACAAAACCTCAACTTGTGTATTTAGTTTATCAATCAATCAATCAATCAATAGTCAATTCAAAGCCGCACTGGTGCCTCAGATCAGCGGGTTCAAATTGCATTTTTTTGTACCCGGGAAAAATCGTAAAAAACATTTTTTTTAAATATAACTCAGAAACTATTGATTTAAGAAAAAAAAAGGTATATGATTTAAATTAATGGCCCCATAAAATTACGTAATTTTTGTTTTATAAAGTTTTTTGTTTGGCTAAATGGCAAAATAGCCTCAGACCAAAAAAAAAAAGTTTTTTGTAGCTATGCTACTTTGTGTATACATAATCGTTTAAATATTTTTATTATCGATTTAAATAAAAATATTAATAATTAATAAAGACAGTTACTCGTTCAGAATAATCATAAGAAAAGGTATGTTAACCAACTTGTTTTAATGGCTTATTTAGCGTTACACTTTAAAAATCAATAACTTCAGCAAATTTTGCTGGCCTTTTTTCAACTGTTCCAGAAATATTACACAAAACGTGACTTTAAGGCCCATTTTTCAAAGGAGTCTAGCCATCTTAGGGTGCATTTTTCGAGGCATGTTTTTATAAACGTTGTTTCATATTTTTAAAAATACAATGAATCCTAAAAATATTGCCGACTAATTTTGGGACACACTGTATATATCTAGGATGTAGTGGCTAGGATATTGAATCGACATTTCGATACTTTAAAAGGGTAAAGTCCAAAGAGTTGTTTTGTGGCCACCCGGTATACCAGACGGTACTTAAGTCCAAGATGCTTTAGAAAATTTATAGCATGTATCAATAACAATTCTCAGCTGAAATTATTCTCCAATGCATACAAACTTGAATGCACTATACCTACTATTTAAGACAAACAAACATTATTTGCTGCATTCGCATCTCGCTTTGCAATATTCGCTATTCACAAATGAAAATACGCAGTTTGCAATTATTGACTTAAAGGAGTTTGTTATGCATCATATTTTACAAACATGGGATCTTAAGGTTGCAGTATTCATTTTAAAATAGTTTTAAAAAGAACCTTTGTCTAAAGCTTTCTTTAAATTAAAAAAAAAAGTTATTTTAGGCACTTTCTTTTGCTAATTTGGTAATGCGCTTTTCTAGGTGTCTATTCCCTGAATAACAAAAATTAAAGTAATGTTCAGAATATCTCCATGATATGATGATACAACCACGCAAAAAAAATCGTCTGCACTTTACGATATACATATCGCGACGTATTTTCTGGACACGAATCCTGAGGCAAAATTAAGCTCATTATAGAAACTTTTTAACCCTAACATACAGGTCTAAAATACAAATACAAATTGTTTTTAAAATTATAAATAAATATATTTTAAAAAATATAAATTTCTTGGAATTATAGTGTTTTGTGACGTTTTTTTTCTAACCTCCAAGAAATCATTATTTTTGAAAAATCAACCGATTTAGTCCATATTTGGTATGAGTGAACTTTAGGGGTCGCAGATCATGAATCCAAAGTCAGATTTGCAAAATTTAAGATGACGGGTCAAATATGACGGATCAAATATCAACATAGAAATTATATAGATATTTTGTGGGTTGCTGATCATGAGTTTGTGGTCAGATTTGCAAAATCCAATATTGCGGACAAAAATCATATCGAATGCTTTTTGAAAATTTTCTAAGTGATGTCGGATCCGTCATTTTGAATGTTGCAATTCCGACTCTAAATTCGTAATCAGCGACTCTCAAAACTTCTAAACATGGTAGCAATGGTTTTTGGTTTTTGGTTTGTAGGTTTTTTGGTACTCAATTTTTTTTACCAATATATTGTAGATGTAAATAAAATACTTCAACTTAATGTAAATATAATTAAATTTCTCAATTGAAACTTTAAATTTTTATAAATATGATGGGTAAAAAAGGCCGATTTTTACCTACCTGCCTTTCTGTATTTTTGCTGGTACTTTTTCGTGAATTTTGTATTTTAGACCTATTTTTTTTGGTAAGGTAGCTCTTTTAATAGCTCAGTTTGGACCGACTCTTATTAAGGAGAAAAAAATACTTTAGGAAACATATATCGCAACTAAAGTACAGATAACCTTTTTTTGTGTGGCTTTGTTATTAAATGTAATTTCTAAGTGGCTCAAATGATGAACATAGAAAATTTTTCAAAAAAAGCAGGCTCCGTAAAGAATAAAATAATGTAACTTAATTCTCGATTGCCAGATTTCGGTTTACATGATTGTCCAATTATATGTTTTCTTTAATGTAAAAAAATGTAAGGTTGATGCTCTTCCTAATCAGAGAAGCAATAGATAGAGGCTGTGAAGAAAAGGTCGCAAAGCAAAAAAAAAATCTGTAATGGGAGATTTACAGAAAAGCCAGAATCTTTGTAACGTATTTTTTAAGGTGCTTCCATAGTTTGAAAGATTAGTTCCGTAAAATTTTTTGTTGCCATTTTTCTATTTGCGCACATGTACCTTTTGATTTTTAAAAATTGCTGCAATATTTCTTTCATACAAAAAAAATATAGCAGGCTCTATTTTCCTTGCTCAGCTATTTTACTAAATTTGTTGTGATTTTTAAGCGGTTTTTTTTTTATTTTCTGATAGTATATTAACTTAAGCTAAAAGAGCGACGAGCCTTAATAAAAATTTATTTTTAAATAACAACTAAAAACTATTTGCACTTGGATTATATATTTTAAAATTATATTAAAAATTAAATAAGTTATTAATAAATTTTAGTAACTGGGTGAACCTTATTGTAAATAAAACTGCATGCAAGAAAAACTTCATCACAAAAATATTAAGCAAGAAATCTTTTAACCTGTAAAAATACCTTTGAAGATATACAGTGTCACCCATTAAGTCCGCATCAAAGAGAAAGTTTTTCTCCAATTAATTTTTTGTCAAAAGTTTGTGCTTCAAAAATCATGCCAAAATTTGTATATAAGGAGGATCACGTAACTTTTTAGCTGTCAAATTTGACATTTTTTTTAAATCGCAAAATAAAGCAATATCTTTCAAAATTTTAAAAAATGGTATAAGAAAATGTGCATATTTTTAAATTTTACACCCTCATACCAATTTTCAGCTCTCTAGTACAATTCTAATTTTTTCACAGCTTTTTGTAGTTTTCT
>JAHBCN010023039.1:0-12924 GCA_019359885.1 Listronotus oregonensis | reverse complement strand
AAAAAAGAAAATTCAAATTTATATAAAAATTTTGAAATAAATCGGAAAATAAAAGATAAGGAAACAATAATATTAAAAACAAAACCCAAATGGAAAAATTTTTTTTTTTTTTAAAATTTTTAAAAAAACGGTCCCCCAAAAGAAATTTTAATGATGGTCATATTTTTTTGTTTAATTCAAATCATTATCCTAAGTGTTCTTTTACATTCTATGGGAAAAATACACAAGATGGCGATACCACTTTTTTTTAATACAGGGAAAGCCATAAATATAGTCCTGTTTAGTTCTCATAGGGCCCTCATTGGCTACGTTATAAATTTAAAAAAACACCTCATTATTATGTGCTTATTCGCATAATGCTGAGGGATTTAAAGAACATTGAAATTAAAAAAATATATATATACACCACTGTTTTTATCTTTACAGCCCAATTGTATTCTACGAAGGGCTTAAAACTTTGATCTTATAAACTACTGAAGGAAAAAACAAGTTTTTAGGACATATTATAAATTATAACTTATAACTTTTTTTTTAAGGCTTTCGTCATTGCATTTACCAGTGATTTTATTCCGTATAAAATTTTTTTACTATTTGAGAACGAATATATCAAAATTCAACGATTTTATATTTTCAAGTAAGTGTTAATATAACGCTTTGCATAACGGTGTACCAAATTTAAGCTTATCACTGGGATCTGAAAACTCTCAGAGATACCAAGAAAGCTAAATTGGGACAAAGTTGCGAATAAAAAATGTTTTAAAGGTATAAAAAAGGATTAAATTTTTTATTAAAATTCAAGAAGAAAAATTTCGCCAAAATCCATTTTAAATTTAAATTCTTGCTTGAAATTTTAATTTTAAAGAAAACCAGAATCAAAAAAACGTATTTTTAAAAAATGTTTAAAGGGAAATTGTAAAAAAAAATTTTCAAAAAAATATTTTGCCTGGAAAATTTTCTCGAATGATATTCGACAGGACTATTTCACTAGAAAACGAGCCAAATTTTAGCTAAAAACACAGTGTTTATTGCTAGAATTGTCAGACTGACAATAGTTTCTTTCTCTAACCTAACATTTTTTTCGCTGAGAAACCATGTTGGTTTTTCGGGTAAGTGTAGGTAAGTCATTTTATTAATATTTGTTCTCGTTTGATAGCTAATCTAAAATGTGGATAAGCTACATAAGTGCTTTAAAAATGAACTTTTTTTTTGTTACTGTCCTTGTACTTTTAAATTACCGAAAATATACATTTTGTGTTTTTTTTCAATTTTTTAATAAAATTGTTTTCATAGTATATTGTTTATAAATTTAAAAAGGTATAACGATATAAACTATGTCTTGGTGACTAAAGATGCCTGAAGACATGCATAAATCTGGTTTGTTTTAAAAAAAATAAATTAATTTTGATTTTATTTCTGGGGAAATATTTATCGGCTAGTGATATTTATTATTCTTAACTTGGAAATCTCGGAAAAAAAGCTTAAATTTGATACCCTCAAAAAAAATAGTTTAAATATTAGTGACGTTAATCCGGAAATTTTTTTTTAGGTTCTGTTATCGCAATTTAACTATAAATGTGAGCATAGTTGAGGGCCTAAAAAGATGACTCAAAACTTATTTTTAAAAATTTATGGCAATATAACTCATGGCTAACTTAGTTCACATTAAAAAAAAAAAATAAAAAAAAAAATTTAAACGGCTTACTTTTTTTTTACTTGGGTACTGAAAAAAATTTTGAATAACCTTGGGTAGAAACCAATTCTTTTTTTTTGCGTAATTGCAAAACATCCATTTTAAAAAAAAAATTAAAAAAATTTATACTCAAAAATTATTTTATTTAAGTAATTTAGCCAAAACTCAGTTATAAATAGCTAAACTTATTTTTTAAATATTAGGCCTGCGAATTTTTAGCCGTTTTTATTAAGAAACTTACATATTGGATCTTATAATAGTGCTTTTAGATTTCCCGGACCCATCGTTATAACAAACAATGAACATTACTTGTTTACAAATATATCGAATCAACAGAACCTAGACGCACAATGGTTTTGGTCACTTGTAACTCTACGCATTCAGTTCATCTTTTCCCCCCGAATTTATCCTGACATATTCAGGGTGCGTAAAGTTGATGTGCAATGATTTTTTCGATGTTACATCCCAACCAGGGATTTAGGGAAGGATCACTATCTCTGTGTTACAAAAATGGCCTTTAAATTGCAACAAATTAAGATGGCGCTGGTGATCCCAAGACCCGTCCTAAACCAATAACCTCGTTGTTTTAAACTTCACTTTATATATTCCGGTCAAGGTCATTTAGTGAATGCTATTCTGGGGCCATAATCCCAACGTTGCGATTTTGCAGAAAGTGCATCCAGGTATGCAAAAACAAATAGTAACGCATCACAATTCGGTTTTCTATTTAGACAACCAAAAAAATTTAGTAAGATTCTAACGTCGGAGCGTCACTCACCACGTCAAGAGTATCCCTTGCATTGGCGTTGCGCATCATCTTACCATGTCTGGACGGATTCAATAAAACTAATGGATGAATAGACTTTCTACCACTTAAGACCATCTCCACAGGCTTAGCTCAATATTTTGTGTTGGTCTAAAGTTCGATCAATGATAGTAGCGGTTTAATCTAGCTATTTTAGTTATATATCTTACTTGGTCAGATCGAGATCATATTACAGTATCGAAATTGCTGAAATAGTTTGATAGCACAGGGCTGGCATTTAAAAATTCAGGATTTTTATTTAAAGAAACAGAGTTTGTACTTAAAAAACAAAGTTTTTCTGTGATTAGGCCAAGCAATTATTTATGGACGGAGTTTAGAAAAGAGCTAGTAGCCAATAAGAAGGCAGAGGGCGGGGTCTCAGGTGGAGAAGTGGGGCTGATCTCATATGACGCTATGCCTACTTGGATAGAACAGCATTTTGAATTTCGGCTTTTTGGGTTAATATATTAGGACCATGGCCTGCGTTTTTGCCTTCTAGATATCATTTCATTACACGTTTGTCAGTTTTTTTATGAGTTGGATTGACCATTACTGTTGCGTTACCATGCATTATTTAACTTTATTTAATTTTTTCTGCTAGCATATTTTGCTAAATTTTTCTTTTTTTAAAAATTTTTCCTTAGTAATAATTAAAATAATTGTTATTACTTGCATATTTTGGTTTCAAAAAGCTAACGTTAACGCATTTTTTTTAAATTTTAGAATATGCTACCAAAGACTACCCTCCCTACAAAAAACTAGATGCGAAAGTGGAATGTTGCCTTTTTAGAGGAAACTATAACCCTCCAGGTAGTCTTCATGAATACAAGAAAAGTACACTTTATTGGATTATTTTTACTGCCAAATTTATTGGAGTCCTTATATTTGAGGTAAAATAGTATTTGTTGTTCTTGTGTAAGCTGTTAATTTCTAAAGAAAAAAAAACCTTATCAAATTTTGCAAATAAAAAAGATATTTTTATTTTGTAAAAGAAGCTTTCCTAATAGTTCAGGATCTGAATAGAGGCGCCCTATAAATTAATATTTTTTATTATAATATATAATTTTATTATATATATAATAAATATATATATATATATATATATATATATATATATATATATATATATATATATATATATATATATATATATATACTATATTACTATACTTTTATATATAAATACTATTATAAAATATAAATAGAAGTATCGCCAATGAATTGCCTTAAAATTTATGGTCAAGGCTATAATAAATTTTAGTTAATTTTTTTTTCAGTACTTTTACGCAGTATACATAAAGCCTGAAGAATATGAGAACATTAGGTTGCCTTACTTTTTCTGAACATAACTATTTATTTGCCAGGTGTGAACAGATAAGTGGATATTGTAATTTACACTCATCTGCTTACCAAATAAATTTTATAGTAAATTAGAGTTATTTTATAGCAAACCTTGTGGATTGCCTGCAAAAAATCGGTCAAGAATCAGGGTTACCAGGCTTTACCACCTACTTTTTTCCATTTTGTATTTTAAAATTTTCAACTTTATTTATAAATTTATTAAAGAAAAAAATTGGTAAGGGTATACATGCTAATGTAAGTTAATTAAATATTTGTATTAAAATGATACTTTAATTTTAAATTTTTAAAAATCCCAAAGGCATTATTTATTAAATTAAAGTACAAATGGTTATATATTATGTACTATAAAGTATATTTAAAAAATAAAAATTGACATTAAACAGAGACTATCAAATTTGTTTTGATTTTTGTTAACATTATTCATAACCTTTAGTCCAAGAAAATAGGTCGTGAAATACGAATTTGAGGTTAAAACTTGAATTTTTGATATAAGTTACTTTGAAGAATCTAAAAAGTACTGTAATTTTTTTTGAATTCACCCCCCGGGGGGTGAAAAAATTAAAAAAAGTGTTTTTTTTTTTAATTTTGTTAAGTCCTAGAAAAAAAAGTTTTATATAAAAGTTGTAGAACGTAAAATTCTACAAAAAAATAATTTTATATTTTTTTCTAAATTGAAATTAACTAGGATAGGGTAGTAGAAGCGGGGGGGATGATAACAGCAACTTTAAAATCAAAAATTATTGGAAAATTATAGACCTAGTTTTTTTAAATTATTTGTATAATTAACAACTTTAATTCTGGAAAAAAATTCAGAATTAAAGTTGTTAATTATAAAAATTTAAAAAAAAACTATAAAATTTTTAATTTTCCAATAATTTATGATTTAAAGTTCTGTTAACTCAACTTACCTATCTCAGTATAAATTTTAGGAAAAAGTTATATAATCATTTTTATGTAGAATTCCACATTCTACAACTTTTTTTTAAAATTTTTCTAGGACTTCTTTCTCAAAATTAAAAAAAAACTTTAATTTTTCCTTTTCCCCGGGGGAATTAAAAATTACCGTTTTTTTATATTTTTGGTAATTTAAATTTTTAACCTAAATTTTGGGATTTCATATTTTTTATTTAAAATATTTTTTGGAAACCCCAGGACCAATTTTACATTCTGGGAGCTGATCTTAATAAACCTATTCATTTTTGCGTTGCCGAAAAGTAAAAATGTTTTGGGTTCCCTCTAATGGCACAAACATTTTTAGAAATCAGTGCATTCTTACTTTAATAAGCAGATATTTTTCGTCTGGCCCCTTATTTAAAAACTTCTTTGGTTAAGTTTTTTATTTCTTTGGCGTATAGTTTTCTAATTTGTGCTTTGGAAAAAATTGCACTTTCATATAGTCGGCAATATTAATATTGTGTGTGATGCTTGGAGTATTAGCTTTAAACCCCAAAAATTGTAACCAGAGTTTGGATGCCTCATATTTTTTGAATAATTCCTTAAAGTAAAAACACAACGTTTTCAGAGAATGATTTAATACAATAAGAATCTCGTCACTGATGAAACTTTTCGAATGCTGCCTGATACCTATATGTGGATGTCTGTGGTAAACGATCTTTCAACAATTTTTCGAGCATTGACAAACTTTTTTATTGACAGCCAACATGACTGTGTTTTGGGGGCATTAAACTGAACATGATTTTTGCGCCCATCTCCAAGATTAGTTTAAGTTCCTGTGGAAGAGATATTGGCATTAACCTGGCTTGTTTTCCAAACCAAACTTAGATACTGATTTGAGAAATTAAACATTAGAGTGGAGGGTACTATCGTCAAAAATACCATGAATAAGAATGATTGTGGAAAAGAGAAGATCGTTGATGTAAAGAAGAAACAGAGTTAATGCCAGTAAGAAATCCCGCATTAAACTTTAAAAGTGAAAAAATGACCATCTAAATAACTGATATACTTTAAATTTGAAAGAAAAGTTTAAAACCACAGAACAAAGGAAGGAAGTTTGTTAAGGGGCCCATCATGTCAAAATTTATGGATATGTCAGAGCAGCGATCCGAGATTCACCATAGGACTTGTTTTAGTTGTTGAGACAAAAGAAAAAGCTGCTCTGGAAACTTTTGTAAAGGAATCCACATTTTTTTTTTCAAAACTTTTAAATTTTGGTGGTTAAAAATTTCCGAATTTAAAATTTTAAGAAATTTTTAGTAAAAGATCTAGGGGAAAAAAAGGGAAGAAGGGAAAAAAGAAAACATTTTTACCCTCTTTACCTTTTTTAAACTTAATAATTTTAGGTTTGAAGGGGGCCCCTTTTCAAATAGAAATTGTAGAAGGTGTGCGTTTTCGGCTATGAATAAAAGATATACCAAATTCCAAAGCTTAGAGTATGCAACAAAATTTACTCTAAAAGGTTTTAGACCCTTTAAGCAAATTTTAGTTTTTATGACGTCATAACAGATAATAATAATTTTTTAATTGCGATATATTTTTTTAGCATATTATTTTTTTGTGTAATGCTATTGTCTCATACTTTATTCCGAAACTACCAAATTCCGCTTGGACACAAATGAATTTGGAAGCCATTGAAAATAACAAGAAGCTAATAAAAACTATTGATGAAAATATAAAGAAAAATGAAGAGTCTCTTAATGAGGTATAAAATAACTTAACGAATATTTTTAGTAATCGTATTTACTAACTAGATATATTTGATTGCTTAAAAGCAATAAATTAATACTTCTTTAATACTTAAGCATTAAACGTATACTTAGTGACAAAGAAGTAAACACCCACAAGTTAAAATCTTATTTTAATAAATATTTGCAAGCATATTTATTTTAAAACAAAATATTATTTACATATTATCTTGCATTTTAACTGTTTTTGAACTTGTCCAATTAACATTTACAAATTTGAACTTATACTTGTGGTTTAAGGTATTTGTTTTAAAGTACTTTATTTTAAAAAAGGATAATACCTCCACTTTGAAGACTTGGTTATGTTTCTTAGCTTGTGGTGTGTTAGTTAATAAATAAAAAAACAAACCGATTTTTACGTACCATTTTGAGATCTTATCAGGCATGGATCCAAAAAGGTCGAGTACACGAAGCTAAAGATACCACACAACAAAGCGCTGGGATTGCCGACTATGACATTTGTCTCTTCAGTTCCTGCACAACCTCCGATCAGTGAAGTTCTCGCGATAAAAAACTACATAGTTTTTTCCGGAAAGGCGGCTGAAGGTGCTGCATCAACAGCTTTTACCATCGGGGATCAAGGAGAAACTCAAGCCAAACGATGGAGTCCTTCTTCCGAGGCTAAACGCTGTGAACGAAGATTCCTATACCTGTTCCTTTCTGAGGGCCCCACGCACGAGGGATGTTCCTAATGGCGGAAGATAGTTGCGCGCTTAGCAGGGAGGGGCAGTACTAACAGAAAACGGTTATGGGATACCAGAAGCAGCCCTTTTGGTCGGACCGCCATTGTTTGTGCCCTGCATCGAAAATTTTTTTTTTTCTAAGAATACAATTTTTGGGAAAATTTCGGAATTTCGGGGGGTTACAGAGCCCGACGATCCAGAAGTTCCATCACAAAGCTCGGGAAAGCTCACGATGACAACAACGTGTGTCTGGAAGGGGGAGAGCTGGCATTGCCGTGCAGCAAAGCCATACCGGGGGTATAAAAGCCTCCATTCAAGCAGTTCAGTTGCATTTGTCTCTTAGAGATCGATTTTCATCGATCGAAAAAATGTCTTACCGCTTCCACTGAACATTCTCTGGGATCAATAATAAAACTAGGTATCATTAGTGATAAATCCCTCTTTTGGGTATGCATGATGCTTAAGCTATGGCAAAAAGTCGTCTTAATAGCTTAGAAAGCCTAGATTTCGGAAGAAAAAGAGAAAATTACTTTAAAGCTAACAATTACACGTAAAAAGTTGTTATAAACAATAATGTTGCCTTTTCTTTACTGAAAATGTGTTTTTTTACCTACAACATATTTTATACATATTAAAAAAAAGAAATCTATTTGAAAAGGAGTAGCGACTTAGATCGTGGTGAACATCTGCCAACGAACTTTTTTGCTATATGTTTCCAATCTGCTATATCTTTCATTATAATATAGCATAGAATACAACCATCCTACACTTAATTTTTCAAAAAATTTTTCGTTGGATTTCTCGCCAAAAAAAATTCTAAAAAAGGGGACCACTTCGGTCCTGGTCCCGGGTTATAGCGAACTGAGCCTGCTCAGCCCTATTGACCCCGATGAACTTGCAGATCGCCTAAAAAAAAGCCCATTTAAACACCAAAAAATAAAAAAAAAAAAACTTAAAAAACCTATCTACGTTTCGGTGGCAAGTCGGCCACCGTTGTCAATATGAACTTTAATTAAAAAAATAGAAATAAAAACTGATTTTTAAGAAAAATTTGTTAGGAAATTCTGATAGCTTTTTAATATTTATGACGTTTTGTTATAAATGACATATTAGTTTGCTTGACTGGTGTTTCTTTAATTTTCAAAAAGACTAAAAAGGTTGGTGTGTTAATTGATTTTAAGTTTACCTAAAGTTCCCTCAGCATCAAGCCTAGATATTTATGTAAAATTTTAATTAACAGTGTTTTTTTAAAAAAGTGTTCTTTGCTGCCATTTAAACGTTTTAAGTTGTTGAAAAATATTTTTTAAATTAATTTCGCGTTGGAAGAGTTTTTAAGGGTAGTTATATTGCAAGATATTATAAATCAGATTTTACAATAAGAAACAATGAATATTTAGCATATATACACATATAAAACAATTAAATATATAGTTTTTATATTAGGGGGTAAATTGCGAGGAGATAACCTTTCAAGGTGAGGGTAAGATAAGCTTAATTCCAATTTTTCAAAAAAATCTATTTAGTTATAAGGATTTTAAAAGTAATACCCTACTTTTGAATTCAGCGATTTTACTAATTTTTTAACCTAATTCTGTTATTAACCATTCAGATTGGCAAAAAAACCAAAAACTTTTTGGGGGTATACATAAACAAAAATTAAAAAAATGTATTGTATATAATTAATAAAAGGGGTTTTTATATAAATGGGGGTTTATTTATTTTAAAATTTTTTTTCAAATGAAAATGATTGGGTTTTAAAAAAAATTTAAAAAAAAATTTTTTTTTTTAAATATGCATAAAACTTTTAAAAACCCCCTTTTTTTTTTTTACTTTTAAAAAATTAATTTCTAGTTGGATTTGATTGTATAGTTGTATGTCATTTATGTTAAAAAATTTTTTTTTTTTTAAAAAATTAAAAAAAACCCCTAAGTAAAAACATAATATTTTTTTTTTCCCCCCCTGTTAGTTTTCAGCAAAATTTTTTTTAAAAAAATTTTTATAAAATTTATATCAATTTTTTTTTTTATTTCTACTTTCTTCAAAAAAAAAACATTTATTTTATTTTTACTGTTTTCCACAATAAAATGATTAAAAAGGGGCTAAATAGTAAGGTTTAATAATAATTTTTAAAATTAAGTAAAAAAATAAATGTTTTAAGAAAAAAATTTATTAAAAAATTTTAAAAAAAAAAAGGGCATAATTTTCCCCCAAATTAGTCTCCATTTCTATGGTTAGTTTTCCCCCGTCTAAAAAATTTTTTTTTTTTTATAAAAAAACCCCGAGGGGGGCCCCCCAAAACCCCCAAATATCTCCCATATGCTATTAGAAAAGGGGAATTTTTTTTGGGTAAAAACAAATTTTTTTTTTCATTTTTTCGTTTTTTAAAAACAAATTTTTTTTGGGGACCCCAAAATTTTTAAAAAAAATTTTTTTAAATTTTTTGTAAAGTTAGAGGCATCTGAAATTTTTTTTCCCAAAAAATTTTAACTGCCTTTTCAAAAAAACATAAATGATTTTGCAAAAATTTGGGGGGAAATTTAAAATTTTAAAATTTTTTCCAAATTCACAAAAAAAAAACAAATAGAGGATTTGCGTGTTTAAAACCCAAAACCAAAAAAAATAAACGTTTAAAATATTTTTTTGCCAAAGTGTTCCCCTTTTGCCCCCAAAAAAAAAACCCCTTTTGTAGGTACCATGTTTTATTTTTAAGAAAAAAAAAAAAAATAAAAATCCCAGACACGCCAATGAGTGGCTGGAACCAAATGTTTAAAAAAATTTTTAAAAAAAATACTAGTTCTTTTAAAAATTCCCCTTTTTTTAAAATATTTTTAAAAATTTTTTAAATTAGAAATAATACTTTAAAAAAAAAAAATATATATTCTTAAATAATTGTATATAATAATACCAAAAAAAATAATTAATTATAAATTACTTTCTTATGCACAAATTTGTTAAAAAAAAAGATAAAACCCCCCTATTTTTTTTTTTTAAAAAAGGTTATTTAAATTTTTGTAAAAAAATATAGTTATATAATGGTTTAAAATTTTTAAAAAACCCTAAAATTGTTGTCGTTAAATAAATAAATAAAAATAGCAAGGGGAAAAATTTTTATTAAAAATTTTTAAAAAAAACAAGTATAAAAAACCCCATTCGCCACTAAAACTAAAATATATTAAAATATTTATGGATGTTTTAAAAAAAAATCTTTAGGAATGAAAAAAATGAAAAAAAAATGATAGGGGGAAAAAAGGGCAACATAATTTTATTTTACTAATTTTTTTTTATTTTTTTTTAAAAAAAGAATTTTTAATGAAAAAGCTATTAAAAAAAGGGGTGATAAAATTGTAAAACAATTTTAAAAACGAAAATTAATTTTTTTAAAAAAGTTCTTCTTTTTAAAAAAAATGTTGTGGACACCAAGCATAGGTGATTTAAAAGACGTAGGTGTTTGTTTATTCAAAAAAAAACAAAAAAGGGTTTTTTTTAATTTATAAGACCTTGGTGTCATATTTTTTATATATATATATTTATATATTTTTTTTTAAACAACATTTATGTACAATTTTTTTTATTATATACAGGATATTTCATCGCCTTATATATTTTTGTTGCCATCTAAATAACCGCAATTTTCGATTTTAAAGTTTTACTTTGTTTTTCTCTATTTTTTGTGGTTAACTTTCATAATATTTTTTTTTTTTTTTAAATAAAATTCCAAAAATACCCTGATATATTTTATAACTTTTGCTTTAATATCTCTATTTACATTAAAAAAAAAACTTTTTTATTGCAAATTAAATAATTTTTGGACGTTAATTCTAAAATTTTTTTCACATTTTCTGAGTTTGTATCGTCTTTTTTTTTAAATTTTTTTAAATTTAAATTTTTTTTTTTCCCGGGGCGGCTTGTCCCTTTTTTAAATCGGGGGGGGGGGTATTAAAAAAAATACGGAAAAGTTTTCCCCAGTGTTTTTTATATAAATACAATTTTTTTTCAGTTTTATGCAAGGGGAAAAAAAAAAATATTTCTACGACGATCTTTTTTTTTTAAAAAAAATCAAATAAAACAATAAACACGGAAAACAAAATAGAGCGTTTAATGTGCTACCTTCGCATATCCATTTATTTTTTTTGTAAATGTTTTTTTTTCTAAAATGCTTTGTATAACAACTGCGTTTCGTAGACTTATCAGCTTGAGTAAACTTTAGATCTGGAATGGGTCTACCAAGCGATTTTATATGTACTTTGTGAGCGAGCAATAGTCGGAAAAAATTACCGTTGAAAACATTCTGTCAGTATTTGCCATTCCTTCTATTATTCTTGCTTGTTAAATTTCGAATGAAGTAGCGTACCGGTGGGGGAAATACTACCGCAGATTTAGGAAAAGGTTGGGCGAAAATTTCGTGCCACCAAAAAATTGAAAAGGGAAAAAAGGGCCCCCAAAATTTTTCCCTTTTTTAAATGGGGAATGTTTAAGCTGATTTTGACTGCGTAGTTATTTTTTTAATTTAATTTAAAAGATATTAGCAAAAAAGTAATAATCGTCGATTTTAATTTTTGCTTGTAATTCGTTCTTTTAATGTTTACATGTTTTAAAATTTTTAATTTTTGGGGAATTTTTTGACACAAACACTGTCCCCATTTTTTTCTTTTTTTTTTTTTTTTCATAACCAAAAACTTTGATTTTTTATAGCGGCATCTTTGATTTTTTAAACTAAAATAGTCTTTAAATTTTTTTTTTAAAGATAATTGATTTTTAACCATTTTTAAAAAACCCTTTTTAAAAAAAAAAAAATTTTTTTAAAAATATTTTGGCAACGCCGCCGGACCGACGCCGCATCACTGCGCTTCGTTATAATTTCCTTATAAAAGTATGGCATAAAAGGGTATGATGCAAAAAAATGCGATAATATAAAAAAAAATTTGTTATAATAAAATACATTTTGATTAAACGAAATCGGATCTTAAAAAAACAAAAAAATACCAATTGATAATAATAAGATTATGGGACTCAAAAAGTTTTTTTTTTCTTAAAAAAAAACTTTGCTAACTGATAAAATTTAAATTTAAAAATGATAATAGTCAAAAAAGGGAAAAAAGGGGGGCTAAAGTGAAAGAAGTGGGGAGACCGTGGCCCTAAAACCCAATTTTAAAACCCATCGAAAGGAGGCGGGTACAAAAATTTTGTCAAAACCCCCTTTTTTGTTTTAAATCCCGTGTAATTAAAAAAAATAAAAATGGTAAGAAATAATTAAAAAAAAAGAAGGAGGTTGTTTGTGCACTTTGTGGGGAAAAAAGAAAGAGATGAAATGGCGTATCCTGGCAGATAGTGGAGAAAATTTTAAGAAAAGTCGCTTAAATTATCGAAAAAAAACCCCCCCTAGAACCAAACCAGACTTAGTGAGATTTTTAAAAATAAACGTGACAAAATCACTTTTTACGACATTTTTTAGTGGTGAGAGCTTTTTTATTTGAAAAAACCCAAAAAAACGGTTTTCAATAAAACATATTTTAATTTCCCCTGCTCATCTTTAATAATATTCATGTATCAAGTTAATTTTTTTTTTTATTAAAGTAGAAAAATAGCGCTTCAAACAACGTCCCACTTGAAGCTGATATTTTTTTTTAAAAAATTTTAAAAAAAAAAAACTCAAAAAGTTATTTTTAGTAGCGTAATTTTAGG
>JAHBCN010023038.1:0-12960 GCA_019359885.1 Listronotus oregonensis | reverse complement strand
GAGCAGATCAAAAAATGGTAAAAAGATTTACTTATTTTTTGGTAATGCAGATACAGAAACTAGCGAAAGGAAGGAGATGAGGGCAAACAGGAGGGCCCCAAAGGTGACTGTTTAGATGAAGAAGCTGCTTTTTATATATAAATATTTTATTTTTTTTTTGTATTTTTTTTTGTTGAATTTTATAATAAAAGTATGTTTTGTGTTCTAGTTTTATAATAAAAATAGGATTTCTAGCGTTTAAATTTTTTTTTTTTTGTCAAAAATTTTTTAAAGTTTTTGCAATCAAGTGTCTATATCCAAAATTTTTTTTAATTTTTTTCAAAAAACTATTGACATTTGAAAAAAAACCAAAAATGCCCCAAAACCTTTTTCCCCTAAAACACCAAAAAACTTTTTTTTATCTCTTTTATTGGCGAAGTTTTTCGTTGATTCCTGAACTTTTTTTCAAATAAAGTTTTGCTTTTAAAAACCAAGCTTTTCAACTGTCTACCATATCATACAACATGGTAGTTTTGTGTTAGTGTTTTGGGGGTAAGTAATTTTGGGGTTTATGGAGGGATTTTTAAAAATATTAACAGCAAATTTTTGCTCACCCTTTGAAACCCAATCAGAACGTGTTCTTTTTTTGCTGGATGCACCAAAATTTTTTGGGAAATTTTTACGAAATTGGTTGAAAATAAAGGATTTTTTTTGGGAAAGGAAGGAGACTAGATAAGTCGTCTTTACAAGCCTTGATTGATTTAACGAGTTTCGTTGAAGTGAACTCGTGCTGGAAAGTAAGCCAAATACACTTAGGGCTGTGAAAAATTATTGGGGAAAGTGGTTAGTGGAGTTATTGTCAAATTCAGTGTCTACTGGTTTACTTCTTTATAAACCAGGTGCTCGAAAAGTCATGGCAGAGAACCTTGATAACTTTATTCGCGATGTAAATTACTGGTTTGATATTTTTAACAGCTATACTGCACCAGGAAGCGTACCTACCTACAAAAACCGCTTTTGGTCTTGATGAAGTTAACCAAACTAGCTATCTTAAGGAAATGATCAATACTATCTCAAAATTAAGGCCAATAGAAAAAGGCTTTATGTAAATATTTCAAAAAGGTATGTAGATTTCCATGCATTCTTTATTGGGTTTATTTAGCCAGCTAAAAACTAATTGAACTATTTGATACATATGCACACACCGCTTAAATCAAGACAGTTTGCAAAATATTTTCTTTTAAATTAGACAAGAAGTCGCACAGATGATTATTCAAGTCCTATGTCTATTATTTACAGAATTAGGATGATCATGCTGGGAAAGAGCCCAGAGGTTTTTGACAGCAAAGTTAATACCGACGAAAAATTACTTGTAAGTACATCATACCAAAAGTTTTGGAATCAGCAAATATCAAGACCCCTTATACAAAGTTAGAAGAAAATAATGAGCTTAACACTAGAAGCGCCGCTGTCCTAAGTTTGTCCCCTCTGCAGGTTTAATCGTCTATTTTTTTTATTTTTATACTTAGGTCCGTGAAAATTTGACTTTTAGTAATTTATTGTATTCTATCAGTTACAAGTGTTTTTAATTATATAACAAAAATATTTAAGTAATAATAAAATAATTTACCTAGAACCGCTGCTGGGTCACTTTTGTCCCGTCAAATTCAAAACAATAGTCGATTAAACGCCAACTACCGATAATACCGTGTTCATACCATTGGTTATTTTTGGTTTTAAATCAGCTGTTTTCCTTTTCATAACCGCTACATAACCGAAAGCTCATCGCCTTTATGGGTTTTCGTCTTTTGGTTATAAAGGTAACTTTAATTTCATGTTTTATGTGTCATTGTTGATTGTAATTTGTGATGTTTTTTCATAATTTCATTATTCATATTTTATGCACATTGTAAAATGAATGTCTGGATAGTGGGATCTGAAATATTATTTGAAAAAATTTAAAAATGAGAGTGATTCTTAGTGGTGATGATGGTGGCTATAATAGTTTAGTACCATTATTTTTGAGAAGAAATGAGCACATTATAAGATTGAATCCAGAAATCTGGCTTACAAAATATGATAATTATATTTTTTTTCAATTATTTAGAATGGGAAAAGGTACCTTTAAAATGCTCTTAACATATTACGAAATATGGATGTAAATGGAGTTTTACAACGAAAATATACTGGAGGGCATGTTCCATTAGATATTAAATTACAGTTATTAATTTTTGTGTGGTATATGGCCACTCAAGACTGCATAATTAATATAGGTGACAGATTTCAAGTATCCCATACTTCCGTTATAATAATTGTGAACAGATTGCTAGATATATTTTATGTTAGAATTGAAGAAAAAATATATTAAATTCCCAAATCCTGCAGAAGAACTGGAAACTGTGTCTCATGAATTTCATACGTACCCATGTATGTATTAAAAATCGATTTGAATAAGTATGCTTTCCAGCAAAAGAATACCAAACTTATCAACATTTTCTTTTTGTCATAATTTTGCACCCAGGGCAAAAAGAGAAAAAAACACCTTTAAACTTGTCTTTAATATGTTAAAAGCATAAGTATACTTTGGCTGGATTGAGTATATTTATTGTCTTTTAGCTGTAATAGGGGCTATTGATGGAACTCATGTATTTGTTAAAGTAAACAAGAAACAGCAGGATAGCTATACAGATAGGTACAGAAGACAGTCTATTCACATAATGGCAATTTGTGACTCTAATGGTTTATTTACATGTGCATTTGTTGGTTTTCCTGGGAGTGCACATGATTCCAGGGTAAGTTAGGTATTTTTTGATGGATAATATATTAATGCTTATATCAAATACTAAAATAATAATGTGAAATTATTTAATTAAGGTTTACTAGGGTTTTATCAATTAATACTCTTTTTAAAATTTTAGGTATTTCAAAATTCTCAATTTTTTACCCACATTGAACGCTTTGGACCTAATAGTCTTTTCCACAACCAGTACCATCTTGTTGGTGATAGTGCCTTTGGATTAAGATCTTGGCTGATGACACCATATAGGGAAAATCAAAATTTAACAAGCAGAAACGCCATAAATATTTTTTATCCTCAGCCAGAGTTGTAATTGAGCATGCTTTTGGAATTTTGAAAAGCAGATGGAGAAGGCTTATTTACATAAACACATACAATATATGCAAAGCTATAGAAAAAGCTACAGCTGCATTAGTTTTGCATAATTTTTGTATATTAAATACTGACATATGGTATGAAGAAGAGCCTGAACCAGCAGCTGATATAGCTATAATGCCAGAAGAAAGGAGGTTTATTGATGCAGAAGGAAGAGCAAAAAGAGATAGAATAGCCCATAATTTATAAGCATATTTTAATGTTTATTCAAAAATTATTTGTAATGTAGGTAAGTCTAAATAAATTAATTTAAAACTATGTGGTATTTTATATTTTGATCTATATTTCTAACTGACAGGGAAGTAAACAGCCAAAAAAGGTCAATGTTTTTTAATTTGACTAAATAAACTTAAAATAAAATAACAGGCCTGGTTGTACAATGTTGACCTAAAATCACTGCAACTGATTTGTTGGAACTTGCTTATTTTAAATGGAAACGTTTACCCAACAGTTCAGTTTAAGTAAACATTGTAGAGGGTGATCCACTATAAATGTCCCCCCCCCCTTATTTTAACTTTTACAAAAAAAAATCAAATTAGAAACTTGTAGAGTACAACATGAAGCTTTACATAAAGCGCATAAAATGTATACAGGGTGTACCAAAAAAGTCCAGCAAAACAAAGTTATGTTTTTTTAAATGGAACACCCTGTATATTATTCGCTATAATGATAGATCTCGTTCTCCTGATTCCAAAAATATAGGGTTTGCTAGGCTTGAATGCATTAATTTAGTTAAAAAATTGGATTTTAATTTTTTACCAAGATGGCCAAGAAAGTTAACTTGTCGATTAATAACTGGAGTCATGGTTACACTTATGTTGATTAATGTGTATGTACCGGCTGTTCCACTAAGAGAGGTAGTCGGCTATATCTCAGAAACTACTAATAGTGTAACTTTCGGGAAAACAAATTTTAGAAAAAAGCAACCAAGAGAAATTACTGGAAATTATTTTTAAGTCTGTGGGATGGCCGCTTAGGGGGCGTAAGGGTAACGTCAAAACATAAAAGTATACATTTCTCAAAAAAATATCAAATAAAGTGTGTCAATAAGTGGTACCATTTTAACTCATTCTCAACAACAACATTCTCTTTGGCTTTATTTTCAAATAATTTCACGATGGAGAATCAATTTAAATGTTTTTATTGTTTATACTTAATACATTCGAATTGCGAAAATTATTTAGAGCATGAATGTTTTAAAATTCGAGTTTTGCCAGGGAAAAAATATTCGATTGTCTCTGATGACAAAAATATGCTTCAAATTAGTAAGTAGATAGGCTAGTAATATTATATTAATTCATTGTTCATACATTGTTTAAATTACATAATGTTTGTCATGTTCATATCATCAATAGATGGTTAATGGTAAACAACTGGAGAAGTGTAGCGGGATGAGGGCAGGCAAATAAAACCACTTTATCAAGGACCTATAATTAGAAAAAGACACATTACAAGACTGTGATATGAACCTAATAACTTTAACATCAAAAAGCACCAAAACATATTAAGTGGCAAAAGGCCGGAAGAACAACCCTAAGTCACTCATATCCATGAAAATCAGCAATAAAAAGATTTTTTAAGTTAAATTATTCAAAATCATAAAACTTTCGAAAAACAAAATATATACATTCTGGTTTTCTTATAAAAAACTTTACAAAACTAGACAAGAACAAACCAAGAAAAAAAAATAAAAAAATAAAAAAATTTAAGTATAAACATTTATTAGGATTCGAACTCGGGACCTCTGGCTTTGGAACTTATAATCGTATCCCCAGAGCTAGGGCATCCATAAATAATTTTCATAAAATATATTAAATATAAAACAAAAAAAATAAATACTTTAAGAACAATTGGCAGAGCTGAATTCCAAAGACCATGCGACAGGGCAAAGCCCCCGTCCTTATGCCAAAACGTCAACACAAAAATCAACATCACATAAAGATTAAAAAACCACAGTTACAACATTAAAATTAATAATTAGATACGCCTACCAATACTATACGAGGAGTAAGAAAGTTCCATATTATGAGGAAAAACCACACTAGCTGCACAAAAATTCTTAGTCAAAAATAAGTTTTTTAAAAAAACAATTTTAAGAGCTGTCAATGGGAACTTCTCTAAAGTTGGTTTATAATAAAGGTATCGACAGTTGTTTTACAAAACTTTTCCCAAGGCACCTCACAAAGTTTGGCAGTTGCATGTTGCATCCACTAACATTCTTATATATACATGTAATAAAAAGTAAGCTTATACCCAAAAAAACGAAAGTCAACAAATACTTTATAATCATGTAGATGTTCTCTTAATTAAGCTTTGTTAAAATTGTGCTCTATATTTATTTAAAATCGCAGAATACGAAACACCGAAATCATTGGTATCAGTCCTAAAATTTATTGAATTGTTCAATTTAATATATATCATTTCACCGATATTAAGCTTTAAATAATGTGTTCTCTGTCAAAATAATTACGTTATTAAAATCGAACTCATACCCTGTATTTTTATGGTGAAGGCTTAGAGCAGTAACTCGGCTTTATCCTGTTTCCGGCAGTTTTATGTTGTTTGATGCGTTCTCGTAAGTATTGTCATGTTTGACCCCATGTAGTAGGTGTTTTCACATCCTTTGCAAGGTATACCATATACCATCACACGACAGATATTCGTCAGAAGTTTCTCTTTTAATTTAGTAAACAAATTGTTCACAGTTAACGTTATAAAACAGTTGGCAATTACTGTCCTTGAAGAGGTTATTAATTTTGTTGGATAGAGTAGATATAAATGGAAATTTAAAATATTGTATATCTTCGTGAACATTATTGGAGTTGTTTGATGATATTTTATATTTATAACAGAATATTATTCTATTCACAAAGCTACCTGGATAGTTATTGTTATGTAGAATTTCTCTGATTAAAATTATATTCTGATCATAAAAAGTCTCATGCGACAGAGCACAGGACCGATATAGTAGATTAGTTACCGTAGCTACCTTTTGAGATGTTGGATGGTTAGAATGAAAATTTAAGACTCTACCTGAACTAGTAGGTTTAACATAGTCAGAATATGACCGTCATTTTTCCTATGCACTGTAATATCTAAAAATGGAATCCTACCCTCCACTTCAGTCTCCATTGTAAACTGTAGTTTCGGATGGTATTGATTAAAAAATGGTAGAATGTCATGAAGACTGTCTCGAGGAACAGATGCCAAGGTGTCATCAACATATAGTTTTATGAACCCCATGTCAAACGGTAAGTCAGCTGAAACTGACTCGATTAAATCATTCATTACAAAATTTGCAACGACTGGGCTAGCTGGGTTTCCCATAGCACTACCCTCAATTTGAGCATAGAATTTACTATTAAATAAAAAGTAACTAGATTCAAAGCAGAAGCTCAACATACGCATGAACAACTCCTTAGGAATATCCGTATAAGCACTTATATAAACCCACTTTTTACGAATTATGTTTGATACTAATATGTTAGGAATATTTGTAAATAACGATATTACATCTAAGGATATTAATACATGATCTTGTGGTAAAACAATGGTTTTTGAAAATATTACAAATTCGTATAAGTTTTCTAAATTACATTTAAAAGTTGAAGTTACTAATGATAGTATATTGTGAATAAGTACAGCTATGTCCTAACTAGGTGAGTTAATGCAACTTACTACTAGACGCAACTTTCAAAAGATCCTACAAGTAAATTTTAACGACAAGCCAATAAATTAATAGATCAACTGAGAGAAACAAATGCTATTACAACAATGGAATCAAAGAAACTTAAGAAGCATAATTCCGTTCCTCCACTCCAGTAGTAAGTTGCATTAACTCACCTAGTTATGACATAGCTGTACTTATTCACAATATACTATCATTAGTAACCGCAACTTTTAAATTTAATTTAAAAAACTCTTATGAATTTGTAACATTTTCAAAAACCATTGTTTTACCACAAGATCATGTATTAATATCCTTAGATGTAATATCGTTATTTACAAATATTCCTAGAGTATCAAACATATTCGTTTATATCATACGATATTCTAAGGAGCAAACTCCGATGTAAAAGCATCTCAGGGGTAGCAAACCAGTCATCTGCAAATTTTGTAATGAATGATTTAATCGAGTCAGTTTCAGCTGACTTACCGTTTGACATGGGGTTCATAAAACTATATGTTGATGACACCTTGGCATCTGTTCCTCGAGACAGTCTTCATGACATTCTACCATTTTTTAATCAATACCATCCGAAACTACAGTTTACAATGGAGACTGAAGTGGAGGGTAGGATTCCATTTTTAGATATTACAGTGCATAGGAAAATGACGGTCATATTCTGACTAACTGGTATTTTAAACCTACTAGTTCAGGTAGAGTCTTAAATTTTCATTCTAACCATCCAACATCGCAAAAGGTAGCTACGGTAACTAATCTACTATATCGGTCCTGTGCCCTGTCGCATGAGACTTTTTAGGATCAGAATATAATTTTAATCAGAGAAATTCTACATAACAATAACTATCCAGGTAGCTTTGTGAATAGAATAATAATCCGTTATAAAAATAAAATATCATCAAACAACTCCAATAATGTTCACGAAGATAAACAATATTTTAAATTTCCATTTATACCTACTCTATCCAAAAAAAATTAATAACCTCTTCAAGGACAGTAATTGCCAACTAGCTTTTTATGACGTTAAAACTGTGAATAATTTGTTTACTAAATTAAAAGACACACTTCCTGATGAATATCTGCCGTGTGTGGTATATGGTATACCTTGCAAAGGATGTGAAAACACCTACTACATAGCTCAAACAAGACAATACTTACGAGAACGCATCAAACAACATATAAATGACTGCCGGAAACAGGATAAAGCCGAGGTTACTGCTCTAAGACTTCACCATAAAAATACAGGGCATGAGTTCGATTTTAATAACGTAATTATTTTTGACAGAGAACACAATTATTTAAAGCGTAATATCGGTGAAATGATATATATTAAATTGAACAATTCAATAAATTTTAGGACTGATACCAATGATTTCGGTGTTTCGTATTCTGCGATTTTAAATAAATATAGAGCACAATTTCAACAAAGGTTTATTAAGAGAACATCTACATGATTATAAAGTATTTGTTGACTTTCGTTTTTTTTTTTTGGGTATAAGCTTACTTTTTATTGCATGTATATATAAGAATGTTAGTGGATGCAACATGCAACTGCCAAACTTTGTGAGGTGCCTTGGGAAAAGTTTTGTAAAACAACTGTCGATACCTTTATTATAAACCAACTTTAGAGAAGTTCCCATTGACAGCTGTTAAAATTGTTTATTTTTAAAAACTTATTTTTGACAAGAATTTTTGTGCAGCTAGTGTGGTTTTTCCTCATAATATGGAACTTTCTTATTTTTCAAAATTGAATATTAATTTGTTTAACGGCATAAGGACCTCGTAGAGTATTGGTAGGTGTATCTAATTATTAATTTTAATGTTGTAACTGTGGTTTTTTAATCTTTATGTGATGTTGATTTTTGTGTTGACGTTTTGGCATAAGGACAGGGCTTTGCCCAGTCGCATGGTCTTTGGAATTCAGCTCTGCTAATTGTTTTTAAAAGTATTTATTTTTTTTGTTTTATATTTAATATATTTTATGAAAATTATTTATGGGTGCCCTAGCTCTGGGGATACGATTATAAGTTCCAAAGCCAGAGGTCCCGAGTTCGAATCCTAATAAATGTTTAAACTTAAATTTTTTCTATTTTTTTTTCTTGGTTTGTTCTTGTCTAGTCTTGTAAAGTTTTTTATAAGAAAAACAGAATGTATATATTTTGTTTTTCTAAAGTTTTATAATTTGGAATAATTTAACTTAAAAAATCTTTTTATTGCTGATTTTCAAGGATATGAGTGACTTAGGGTTGTTCTTCCGGCCTTTTTGCCTCATAATATGTTTTAGTGCTTTATGATGTTAAAGTTATTAGGTTCATATCATAGTCTTGTAATGTGTCTTTTTCTAATTATAGGCCCTTGATAAAGTGGCAATCCAGCCACGAAACGTTGGGATAATTATACAATAGTGGTTTTATTTGCCTGCCCTCATCCCGCCACACTTCTCCAGTTGTTTCATAAAAAAGGGTACTATAAACAAAACTATGTTAATGGTAAAGTTTATTTTATTCAATTTTAGTTGAGACAAACAATTCCAGTGGAAGAATAACTGATGCTACCCCCAGTGTGCCCACATGTAGTATGGCTCCTAGCATCATTATAATGAGCTCTTAATATTTGAAGTTTATGCAAGACAGCTTTTGTGGGATTATACAACTTCTCTGCAGCAAAGAACAAACTTTAAATTAAAAGCTTTATGGCAGGAGATATGTGATGAGCTTGAAGGTATGTAAATAATATAAGAATATGTTTATCATTGTCAGCCTAATGACTGTTAACTGGTAGTGCCTGATTTTTTCCCTTATTGTAGGTCGCTATGCTGTGAAGGCATTGAAAATAAGGTGGAGACAATAAAGGGATGATTTTATGAGGGCAAAAAAAAGCCAAAACTTACGTCCCGAGTGGATCTGGAGCTGATGCGGTGCCTACAAAGCCCAATTTTAAATATTATGATATAATAAAGTTTTTAGACGATCTGGATGACATTGTGTAAGTTATTTTGTAATTTAACATTCAAATAACATACAAAATGTGCAGCTATGTGCACATAATATTATTTATATTTATTACATTTTATTTTTTCTACATTCTTACTCTTGTTGCAGTACTGTATCTAACAACAAACAAACACAGCCAGGGCCCTCACCAAGTTCATCAGGCGTACAAACGCCGGACCTGTTCTCACCCACTATAGAACAGTCACTTCAAAGGAAACGTGTGTATATTTTCATAAGATGTTTTTCAGTTCTTGAAAATGACCTATTTAAACTAAGTTGTGACAAGTTTATTAAGATTCTTTTTTTAATCAAGGTGGACAAGGAACTGATCTCGTAGAGCTGGAGAAGGAACTCATCAAAAATATCATGAAAGAAACTCCACCAAAAAAAGATGGGGTTGATGGATTTCTTCTTCTACTAGGGGGGTTACGGAGGTTGCCCATCAGGACCAGGTCCAGACTCCAAATAAAGTTTTCACAAATGGTGGATTTAGTCAAAATAATAACCTTATACTCCTATAGGTTTTAGTACAAAAGATGATGCGCAGAGGAAACAGCTACAAAAAAGTCAAATTTCAAGTAAAATGAACCATTCATGCACCAGTGGTATTAAAGTAGCAAGTGAAAATGGACAGTATCACATTAAATAGCAAAAAACTCATTATGGTCATGATTTTAAGCCTAAGCTCATAAAATTACCAAAGCCTGACAGAAGCTGTATTGCATCCAAACTTATTTCTGGAGTTACTTCACAAAGAACTTATTTATTCTGTGTTAAGAAAAATTAATTACAATAAAAATAAAAATTTCTGAGGTTATTCAAAAGCAATAACACAATTAATAGTATTTTATTATGTTTTAATTATGTATATATAATTACTTTTTCTTTTAACAGAATTTAGGAGAGTACACGTGATGAAATCGGAGATTCTCTGGAACGTATAGATCTTTTAACTGCGAAAGATGTTAGAAATATTAAAAGTAGTTATCATATGAGTCAAAAGATGGTAAAAAACATCCTTATGATGCATGTTCTGTAGAAGAAAATCCAATTCTGTTATACAAATCACAGGGGCAAGATCACAGTTTGTTAAAAAATGATGATTTTTGCCTTATTCTAATAAATAAATTCTGTAGGCAAATGTTCTAAAGCTTTACTAAAATCATTGCTGTAGATAGTACCCATAGGCTTAGTGGATATGACTTTGAAATGACATCGATTATAGTAATTGATGAATATCACTATGGATTTCCAGTTCAAATGTTAGTTAGAGAATCAGGAGGTATGTATTTGTTAAACTAAATATGATTATTTATTTATTTTATTTATTTATTCAGATTCACGCTACTTGAACCCACCTTTACTTTAGTAGTTTAAAATTAAGTTTATTTAAGTCATTCACAAAACAAATGTTACATATTAGTGTAATTGTAAAAGTTACCGCGTTGATTTTGTCATAGTTGCAATTAAATGGTGCTTGGAGGCATTATAACACGTGATGGATGTCACCATCTATGGCAACTTCAGTGTGAACTGCAGAAGTGCATCATGTTTATAAATTGCCAGTAAGAGTATAACCTTGTTTCAGGGGCTGTAAACTGCAGCATATTCATGCCAGATATGGAGGAAACATTTATTAGTGGTCTAAGAGTTGTGACTGTGGTGTGTCTGTGAGTGGGTGTTTTTCTCCCACATTTAGACTGAGCCTGCATAACATTGAACCACATTCCTTAAATTATTGGAATTCTTAAATCAACCTACGCTAGTTACCATTACTTTTATTTTTTCCCGCCAAAAATTTTTTTGGCGGAAAGTTACATAAACACTTCCAACAAGTCATAAATAAAACTAAAATCAACTTCCCACCCCCTATGACCAACAAGGGGGGTGCCAAAGGCACCCTAAACAAACCAAAACCATCGACGGACAAACCTAAAGAGAGCGATCCACTGACTAATAAAACATGGGATAAGCAGACCATCACCGAATATCTTACCAGGTTTGCCAAAGCTCCTGCGGGAACTGATTGCAGAGACTGCCAAGATTACCTAAGCAAAGGAACCGGAAAGGAAAATAGAAAATATGCCAGGGTGCATCTCCAGACCTGTCATAAAATACAACTAACTAACCCAAGATCAAGAAGCGAATCGGAGAAAAGTAAAGACGATACACCAGAAACCACTGACCACGGCTACGAGGGAGGAGGTGAATCCACCCCCATAACCAACCCAGCACCAGAAAAAAAACGAAACACCAGAAGATGACGAAGAAGAAGCGGCCAAAAGACTATATGACATTACCAGATACCTAAGCAAGCCTCAATACAATATACCAACACAGAATAAATACTCCACACTCACCCCCGACAACCAAGACGAAGAAGACAACAGACAGATGGAAACCAACGAACACGAAGAACTTGAGGAAACTACACCTACCCCCAAGACAAAACAAACTAATATCCCGAGACAAGCTACAGCAACAAATAAGCAAAGCAGAAGAACGAATAAACCACCCCCCATTATTCTTCAAGGGGTAGTAACCAACAGGCAGGGAGCCGAGAAGTTATAGGAATCATTGAGAAAAACCATTAAGAAGGGATATTACATAACCTATGCTAAGAATACAACCATCATTCACACAAACGAAATAGATGACTACCTAGCATACACGACACAACTTGAGAAAAATGAGAACAATGAATGGCACACGTACTCCACCACTGAACAGAAGACACATGCATTCATTATTAGAGGGCTGGACAACCGACCCGACCCAGACGAAATCAAGGGCGAACTTATAAACGCACACAACTTACAAATAAACAAAGTTTACCCCATAAATACTAACTTCAGACCACTTTACATGGTCGTCACCGGACCAAAAGAAACGCTAAAGAAACTACAGCAGATCAAATACGTCAATAATGTCGCAATAAAATGGGAGATCAAACGCAATAACAAGCCTATACTGCAGTGCAAGCGGTGCCAACAATGGGGGCACGCCATAACTTACTGCCATAGGGCACCCCGCTGCTTGCATTGCAGCGAAAACCACATCACGGCATAGTGTCAAAACCCAACCACATCAAAATGCGCAAACTGCGGAGGACCTCACAAGTCTAACAGTGA
>JAHBCN010023037.1:0-12977 GCA_019359885.1 Listronotus oregonensis | reverse complement strand
AATCGAAATCAAGTTACAAGTCAAGGCAAAAAAAAAGGTAATAGTCCACATTTGCATGTTCACAAAAGTCTAGCTTATACTATTTATACCACTTATATAAACAGAGATTCAGAACTTATTGTTAAATATCTTAAAATTTAAAAGTCACAAATAACTTAGCTTATATCAGCGAAAATATGTACAGTGCATTCGTAAAGTAGTGGATAAATTTGTTAAAAATTTAAAAAATACATTTTGGGAAAAACGCTTCATCCCGTAAACTTTAATTTCTCTTTGCGCATTTTTTAGATAGAATAATTATATTATACAGGGTGGTTTCTGTGGGAGGTATGACGTCATCGTTATTATTATTTTTAAAAAGGTAACGCTCATTTTTTATTACGGAGTTAAAAAGGGCACATTTATTTTTATTCGATAAGATAATTTTGAGTTTGGGACGAATAACAGAAAAACAGAAAAAAAAACGCTTTTACAATTTTAAAATACTAAATTTAATAACAATAATATTTCTTAAAACAACTAAATAAAATGTTTAAATCGTGCAGCTATCGGTGATGATATAAACTTTCTTAAATACTTCTTCAAGTGAGTTCCTTAAAGAATTTATGTCTGATCTTTATATCAAAGCAGCTAAAAGCCGGAGTCTCATGCGTCCGATTTACGATGATCCGATGTACAAAATTTTTTATGGTAAAACTGCAACGAAAAGAATAGGAAATAACAATAACCCAACTAAAATTTCCTTAAATTTCAATTTTGTGATTTACGTTTTCAAACACTCGCGGACTCAAACACTTTTACTATATTATTTCTGTAAATGTTTACTGAAGTCTAAGATACGTTTTTATTTGTTATTTATTTTTTTCATGCCCCCCTTTAAATGTGCGGTGCTCACCAGTAGATATTTGTTCACGTGCACCATTCATATATTATCTTTGTTATTTTTGGTGCTAGAATTTTTAATAACTTATTAAAAATTTTACTCAATATTCAAAGATAATTGAAATATTTGCCTGGAACATTTAGTCGCATTTCATACATACATTTTCCATAATTTGTTTTTCTGTTTGTTTGACTTGCTTTTGGTTAAACCGATATTAAAATGTAATTATTCATTTTTTAATACAAATTTGAACTTTTTTTAAATGCAATGTAAAGGTAATATTTTCCTTTGCTGTCAGCTTTATACCATATAAAGCATCACATTTTCCTTATTTAAGGAAAAAATTAATTTATGATATCATTAAAAACACGTTTTTAAAAAATAAATTTTGCAAAAAAATTTAATTCAAATTTTTCAAAAAAAAAACCTCCAGGTAAGGAAAAAGGGGACTTTCTTATTCATGGATTAAAATTTTGTTTAAGTTTAATTCCCAGACCAATTTTTTAAAAAAAGAGATAAAAAAATTTAAAAAAAACTTTAATTTTTTTAACCTTTTTTAGAAAATTTATCATTACAAAAAATATATTAACGGTGGTCTGGCAAACAGTTGCGTCAAGAATAGGGGGGCCCCTATTTAAATTGTTATATTCTACTGATCAAATCCCCTTTGAATAATAAACATTGTACAGGGTGGCCCATTTATCTTGAAACACTACCTTTTTTTAAAAAATATTCATGATTCAGAAAAAAGTTTCATATAAAGGTTTCTTAGTTTAATTTCTATTTTGGCAATATTTTACTTTTGTATATACAGGGTACTCCATTTTCCGTGGACACGCATCAACTTTCTTAATTTAAATAGGACACCCTATACATTATTACATCTTTTGATTTTACGCAAAATTCTAGACACATTTTATATATAATGTCCTATACTTAAGCATTGCCGTTTTTAACATATTTTAAATTTTATATAAAAAATTAATTTTGCGGATCCCAAAATAATAATCAATTTTTCGTATAAGGAAGCCTTTATTATTTAATTTTAATTAGATTTCTTATTAAAAAAAACACTTTAAGAGATTTTTATAATATTTTGATGACTGTTTATATAGGGCATTTAAAAAATTAGATTAAAAATGAAATTAAGAAAACTGAAAAAAATTAATTTTTTCAAATGAAAACCCCCAAATTTTATACTTTTATCTTATGTAGCATTAAAATAAGGGTAAGTTTGTGTAAAGCTGCTTATTCCAAAATTTTGTAGTTTTCTAAATATTGGCAATATAATATTTTTCTATTGCAAAAATGCTATAGTCTGTTATATGGCTCATAAGTTTTAATAATAGTTGGCCATGACAGCGTTTAAAAAACAATCAAGTACTACAGAATGTGTGAAATATAAAGGAATGAAATGAAATAAATTAAAGACTGAAATAAGTCAATTAATTTTTGCATTTAACTTTTTACAAATAGTGACATTTGTAGTACTTGATTTTTTTAACGCTGTCATGGTCAACTATTAATAAAACTTAAGCAGACTATAGTATTTTTGCAATAGAAAAATATTATATTGCCAAAATTTCAAAAACTACAACATTTTAGAATAAGAACTTTTATACAAACTCAAGAAAGCATACATTTCCTATGAGCAGAGTCGCCCGACCATAGGCAGAACCTGAGGAATGTCACCTAGAGTCACCCTATGGATCTATACGGCCATCATAAGACCTATGCTAACCTACGGTGCTATCGTCTGGGAACAAAAAGCCCAGCAGACGACAGTCATCCGAAAACTGGACCAAGTTCAGAGAATGGATTGTCTCAACATCACTGGAGCCACGAGAACAACACCAACTAGGGCTATGGAGGTAATCCTAAACCTCACACCCCTTGACATGCTCGTCAAGGAGGTTGTTGTGACTTTTATGCTGCGCCTCCGCACTGTTGGTATAATGTCCGATGTAGGAGTTGGCGCACAGAGACGTGGCTTGTGGATTAAGGCGATTGGTTCACTTCCACTACTGCAAGCAAAAGTCGACTCTATTGCGCCATATTTTGTTTTTAACAAACCCTACAAAATCGACATCAAGGGAGAATCGAACACAAACGTGGCAGGTGTAATCAACATCTACACAGATGGTTCGAAAACAAAAGAAGGTACAAGATGTGGAATCTATTCTAAATCTCTAAACTTAAACATCAAATGGGCTATGGGTGAGTTGCCAAGTCTCCTCCAAACTGAGCTCACAGGCATAACCATAGCTGCAAAAAAAAATCAGTAGGCACATCACTGATAAGGTCGTGCAGCAGTTTACAAGACGATGGGATGAAACAGTGAACTTTAACTTTTCCGGGAAGTTACTGAACTATCCTGACAAAGATACAGCTAAACATTACATGACAATGCCTAGGGCGAACCTTCGCCTAATTACGGGCGTTCTGACCGGACATTGCCCATTACGAAAGCACCTTTTTAGAATGGGTATAAATGACACGCCTCTATGTAGAGGTTGTGAACAGGAAGACGAGACGGTGGAGCACATCCTTTGTAATTGCCCTGCACTCTCGTCCAAGAGAAGATCCATGCTAGGCGAGTATTGGCTTTCCTTAGTCGACATTAAGGATATTCCCCTCGGCGACGTTCTTACCTACTTTAAATCAGTAGGATGGGCGGCGTACTGAGTGAGGAGTCCCCTTTGGGAGGAAGCACAACGGGCCTACTGGGGCCTAGGTTCCGTGATATCTATCACCCTCCTCATCTTCAGATTCAGATTCACCCTTATTTTTAATGCTAAATAAGATAAAAGTATAAAATTTGGGGGTTTGCATTTGAAAAAAAATATTTTTGCCAGTTTTATCAATTTTATTTTTAATCCTATTTTTTAAATGCCCTGCACAGACAGTCATTAAAATTCTATAAAAATCTTTTAAAGTAGGTTTGAAAAAAAAACCTATTAAGATTAAATAATAAAAATTCCTTATACATACGAAAAATTAATAATTATTTTAGGATCCGCAAACGTCATTTTTTATATAAAATTTAAAATGTCAAAAACGGTAAGACTTAAGTATAGGGCATTATATAATATAAATTGTGTCTAGAATCGTTAAATCAAAAGATGTAATAATATATAGGGTGTAATATTTAAATTAAGAAAGTTGAATGAAAAATAGAGTACCCTTTATATACAAAAGTAAAATATTGTTAAAATATAAATTAAACTAAAAAACTTTCAAACGAAACATTTTTCTGTATCTTGTATATTTTATGAGATGAGGTAGTGTGACAAGATAAATGGGCCAACCTGTACTTATGTCTTATTCATCAATTTTAGAAAAAAAGGATTTAAAAAAATATCAAAAAAGTAAACAGTTATAGATTGCCAGACCGTTGGTTTATTACATGTCTAATATCCAAAAAAATGATAAGGTCTGTTTTTGTACTTATTCTGGTTCACCCCATTTAACGACGGTCGCCGCTTGGACTAATACAGTAAGTACTGAAGAAGGTCATATTGGTGGCTTCTTTTTCAAAAGAAATGAAAATAGCTATCGTGGGCATTTTTTCTGTAGATCTAAAAGAATACTTAAAAAATAATTCAATAAAAAAAAAGAAATATGACATAAAATTAAAATCTTTTTCACACTTTAATTGTTAGTTAGTTTCGATGTTCTAAAAAAAACGATTATTTATTTAATTCTAGTATAAAGAAAATTAATTTAATTACATGTTTCAATTTAACCAATATGTATTAAAAGTAGTTATTAAGACTTGCCAAAATATTGACTTTTTGTGTTTTGAAATTTTCAATTTCAAATATTTTTTTAACCTTTTTCCATTTTCTAATTTATATTAAGAATTGACCTAAAAATAAATACAAAACCCCTCTTAATAAAACGTGTAATTAAAAAATATGGCATTTTAAAAAACGAACGTGGAATGTCGTATGTCTTTTTGTTTAAATGCTTACCATAATTGAATATGGAGATAGGATGCGTAACCAAAATAAAGTCGTTACTTTACTTAATAGACCCCCCGCTGTGTTCGCACGTCGTTGTCGTGGTTGGTAAGATAATATAAAAGAAAGGTATTCTAATCCTGCAATGCATCATGGGAAATGTGTCAAGCGGTGGCGCCACCACCAGTGTGTTAGACACACTAGCCGGCAAATAAAGTATTTTTATGCGAACTTGAAATCCATGTAAACACAAAAGTTTAATTAATGCAGTAAATCGTGGTCACTTAAAGCATCTTACTGAAGCAGCTTTTCAACTTTTAAAAAAGCTAAAGAAGTTTTCACTAGCTATGGAAAAACTTTATTGCATCTGCAGAATGTTCATGAGCTTTTAACAAAAAGTATTCAGAAAGCTGTTAAACATTCGATTGTCTTTCCAGAATGCCACAAGATTCGCGATAAAGTTTTGGGAAAACTCATTTCTTTACGGCTTCACACACTTGCTAAAGACATAACAGTGTAACCAGAGAACCAAAATCTTGTTGTTTTTAGTTCTCGAAGTGCATATATATATATATATATATATATATATATATATATATATATATATATATATATATATATATATATATATATATATATATATATATATATATATATATATATATATATATATATATATATATATATATATTTTATATATATATATATATATATATATATATATATATATATATATATATATATATATATATATATATATATCCATACTTCTACAAAACTGTTCGCAAATAGTTTAGATTTAACACCCCTGACTAAATTACTTTTTGCAGAGATTTTTAAAAAGTAAAATGTACGTTAATTAACCAGATAATTTAAAGAAAGAATTCGTCACGAAATGCAATTTACGCCTCCTAAAGATATTGAAAATCTTTAAAAAGTATTTATCTAGCTACAATTATGCAGCTAAAAGTGTTTAATTTGAGCATTTAATTTAGTTATTTTAAAGTTTTCATTACATTTTTACAAATGTTATTGAGTATTACTTGGGCCACAGCTGCGTTGAGACATTCCCTTAAATTAAAATTAAAACGTTGACGTTTAATAAATGACATTTAAACAATTAATTTGACTTTTAAAGTTTGCTTCATTTCTTGTTTTATAGTTACCTATTTTTAATTATTAGGTTTTGATTTTATTTAAAGTTTTTTTAAAATAAATTAATCCGATTATCTAAAAGGTCATCAGATGCTAGAAACTATTATAAATATACGTAGTACGATAAAAAAAATACGTTTAGGCCACAAAACCGTATTTGTTGAGCATACAGCGAATGGAGAAAAACATTAGCAAAGCTGAAACTACGTAAGACTATTTTTGATATAAAAAATACTAAAAATCATATTTTCTAGTTTTAAAATAATTGCTATGCTAATGCCATAATTTGCAAGAAAAAATTTTTATGCGTTGTCATTTATCAAATTACAGTGACCCAGTTTTCAAAGGCACGCAAACCTTTAGAGGTGGTGATGTATTTTAATCATCGTTACTTAAAAAAATAAAACAATATTTATTATTTATTAAATCCATCTGCAAGTATTTTTTTTTCATTATAAATTAAAAACTAGTGTTAATGACTACTGATATTTTTTGTCCCCAGTAATAAAAAATGTAACAGCTAAAATATCAAAATCCGGTGACGCTGGTTAAATAGTGCGTATGGTTGGTTAATTAGTTAATGTCCGACTAGTGTATTATTTGACAAATAATAATATATAATTTATAGAATTCGCGGTTGGCACTAGGTGAAACATTATAAATAATATAAATTGAAGAAAACACCAAGTATTATGTTTCACAAATAATAATATTATGTCAAAGTCAGTTAAATACGAAATATTATCCTAGGGCGTTATTAAACAAATAACGCTTTAGGGCCTACAAATTTACCAATAAATAAACAAAAAAATTATCTTCATTTAAGCATTTATTACTAAAATACAAACATACTTACACAATATACTTATCATAATAAAAATTATTTTTAAAGTAAAACGTACAATTTTCAAACTGACCGGAAAATTCCACATTTCCATACCCCACCGCAGTTGCTGTGTTACTTGTAAGTAATACTTTTCCCAACTACAAGGGAAGCATTAGCCAGTTTGGAGCTTTCACTATCATCCACGTACCCTCGTGCTACCGAAGAACTCTTCCAGCCTCCTAACCTTATTAAGCTCTCGGAACTACCTCCCGCATCAGAATGAATAGTTGCCGCTGTACGTCTTAAACAATGATCTGTGTACGCCTTAGCATCAGGTAAACCGAAATATGTAGCACATAGTCCCGAATTAACTTTGTTGTGCACATTTCGCTGTCATCAATAACCAAAAAGCTCCTTGCTTGCCCATTTTTACTTTGTGGAATATCAATAAATATATGCTGACCCATATCACGCACATCGGAAAACTTCATTTTCACAAGCTCGTCTCTTCTACAAGCTCCGAATACACCTATCACTAATGCAACTTTATCTGCCAAATATTTTTTAGTCGGCGCTTCCTTCAAAAAAGTTATAACTTGTTCGCGAGTCCGGACCTTCGACTTTTTAGGCCAATAATTTCTCCCAAGTTGCTTTAGGAACTGTTGCAGAGAAATCAACTGTTCATTACTTCTTATCTTCTTATGAACTATTAATTCTTTACATAACATTGAAAACTTTGTCTAAAGGGAATTTGAAGAATATGACTTTAACAAATCTTGAAAATAAGCCATCAAAACAGTTTCGTCCACACGGTCCACGCAGTGTTTCGTCAGCCAGGCCTCAAAATGGAAATATTCTTTCTCGTAAATCCGCCTAGTTTTTCTGGCACAACCCATGCTCAGCTTTAGCAGCTTTCACTAAAATTCTTGGGGAGATGGGTATTTTCCCTCTTCGGAAATATTTTATGTCTCAATCCAAAATTATTTTTATGTGCTGTCTTATTGAAAAATAACAAAAACCAAACCAAAAAATTTTGTACCACAATTACGTTTCGACAATTTTTTTAGGTAAATGCTAGTACTTGATTTGTTTTAAACTAATACATTTAAAATTCATTAAAAATTTTCTCATATAAAGAATATTTAGTCGGACAATAAACGTTGAAGGCACCACGGGTATTAAGGATAATAACGCTTTCGGTAAACTTACTACAACTAAACACACCATCGACCTCAAGCGTTATTATCCTTATAATACCCTTGATACCTTAATAACTATATTATTGTCTCTGTGAGGTGACTATAAAAAGCGTAATATTTTATAAAAGCCAAATACCAATTTTCACCACTTTTATTTAAATTTTTATAAATTGAAAACTGTCTATTTACAATAGAATTGTTTTAAAAGTAAGTTTCTGACATAAAAATATATTTATCGGTCGATTAGTCCCAAGAATTAATTGTACTTATAACATGTTAAAAAAGAAAAGGAAAAGGAAAAACAGCACCATCCACCCCTAGAAGTACGCTTACTAATAAAACAAGTGTGATTCATGTGCATAAAACATTTTCATCGTGTTAGAGCGTGTTTCATGAAATTCGTCACGTTCTATTTTTCAGTTTCAGTTGCATTGTTTTGGTCAATTAAATACGTGCGTTAAATGAATAACGACCAAGAATTTAATTGTTTGTTTTTGTGGTGAAGCAGTACGAAGAACTGTATAATTATATACATATACTATGTTTAGGATTTATATCATTTTATGGATGCACCCAGTAGCGAAGTTTTTTTTTTTTTTTTGGACAGAGAAAATAGTTGCCACGACACCAACGACCTCGTCATTATCACTTTCCATTGTTGACCACACAAATTTTATTTTTGTTTCTTTGTTAGTGTGTAAAAGTGAAACGGTTTCGTTTTTCGTACTTTATTGTTACATGGTGTATGTTTCGTGCTTTATGTTTCAGGTGTCATGTTTCTCTCATGTGCGGCCTCCCTTAGACAATGTTATGGTTTCAATAACAGTAAAAACTTGGATTTTTATTGATATACAATGTTTTGGTTAGTATGTATCTTCAACCGTTTTAAAGTGATAAGCAACTACCACCTACATACTATTTATTGTTTATCGAAGTTTTACTGATTTTTCTCTGCTGCCAGTTTTTTCGAACAAAATGTGAAAAATCAGTCAAGCTTTGGTAAACAACGAATAGTACTTAAAAATGGTTAAAGATACATACTTACAAAGACGTTTTGTACCAATTAAAAAATAGGACAATAAAAATCCAAGATTTATAAATAATTATACATTAAAAAGGTACATTTTTAAATGTTTTACACTGCCGCATTAAATATATAAGTTTCGCAACTTCTGCTGGAATGACCAACCATCGTACCATCCAACTACAGAAACCACACAGCAAAAATCAAAAATACCTATATTTATTTACAAACGACGGAAAAAATTTAAGCGAATGTTTACGAAAAATGATCAAATTAAAAATGCAGCAAGAATGTACAGAATTTTTACCATTTAAAAAGTCATACGGGTACTATGTATTAAAGTAATTTAATTGAATAAATTATAATAATAATCTCTTAGAAATAGTATTTTACTCAGGCCAAATAATTTAATTAAATAGATTGTGTTAAATCAAAACATTTTTATATAATTTCTTTAAATTACGTGACAAAAAATAGCATTATTTATAAATATTTTGTGGTTTTTGTTTATTGCCTATATTTGCAATGCAATTTTTTTTCTTATTTTAAAAATCGATTATATCTGTAGTATTCTTTGCCAGAACATATACAGTGCCTTCATTAATGTTTGTAAACCACGTGACCACGCGATTTTGGCTTATAAAAGTGGCTTCACTGCTTGGTTTTTTTCCTATTAACAATGTTGCCAAGATAAAAAAAAGTTCATAAAGTTTTTGTCTACATTTATTTTGTTTCTGTAACAATTTACCAGCTTCTAAACTCCGAACAAAGCAAAAAATGTGTGAATCAAAATGACTGATTATAATAACCTCCTAAAATGTTAAAATTTAAAAAAAGAATCAGTGCAGGTAAGTGGTCCACACACCTTTTATGAGGCAAAATATTAGTATTGGCAACACAGCAAGCTCTTTTTGACAGTATACTTGACTGACACTACTGACAGACCAGTGTTGGCGTTAGCCGTATTTGGTTTTTAGATAGTTTTTTTTTTTGAAAAGTTTTAAATTTTTTGATCAAATTATGTTTGAAAACAAACCTTACAAGCTTGAAACAGTTCCTTTCAGAACTACTTTACATATTTCGAGTTTTAAAAGTAAGTAACCTGTGTTCTTGTTATTGAGGTTACGTAAATAAAACTGTTTTGTTTACTTTTAGAAAATGTTTAAAATGTATACTGCGGAACAATATGCTTTTATAATAATGGCACATTTTATAAGTGCAACTCGTAATGAGGATGGAACTTGGTCATATTCTCTCAAAAGTATGGACCAGTTTAGAGAAAGATTTCCTGACAATCTTGTTGAGTACGAAATATTTGTCCATCACAGACATGTACTAATCAGATAATGAGATTCTTAGCAATGAATTATGTTTTGGACCGTACTTTCTTCTCTGATGAAGCGTGGTTTCATTTGTTCGGTTAAAATAATTGGAATTTTTTGTACATTGTTTTAACTTAATTCCTTTTAGCATGTAATCATTAACTCAATTTCTTTTATTATGTAGTAATTGCCGTGTAAAAACACTAAGGTAGTGTAATTTATTAATAATGTAAAAATAAATCCAAGTCAGGTCCATCATTTTAAGTCAAGTAGTTTTATTTAAATAATATGAAAAAACTGTGTAAACTCCGAGTTAATGTGATGTGAATATTCCTATTAAGTTTAAATTAACAAAAATCAAAAGGTATAATAAAAATTACTAACGGATCTTAGTTCAGTAAATGAAGTCCGAAGAAACCCGAAAATCAGGTTGGGCCGTCACATTTTTTTTTTTAATTTGCAGGTATTTATGTATACAACCACCTTCGAAAATATCATATATAAAAAAATGTCCGCAAGGGCCTAAAAATACCCTCAAGAGCCCAGAAATTCGTTTTTTAAACAATTTGGTCGATTACTCCGGAAATATGACACTTACGCAATTCGTGTTTGGACAAAAAAGAAAAGCACCTTATTGACTGCAAAATAATAGTTTTTATTATTTTATTTTGTGCGCTACCGTTCATGTATAGTATCGAAAACCGTTGCTACAGCGCGTGCACCCACATCGGCTTCAATACTTTCTGCTCTTTTTTTTTACAAACAATCTGTGTAAATAGGATTGTAAATTTTAAATGCATACTTTTTTTTAATCAAGAAGAAAGTGAAAAGTGAAAAAATTACCTTACCTTTTTTTTTTTGTTTTCAGGGGAAAAAGTCTTTAGGAAAACGTGGCAATATTTCAATTTTTCCAGTTTTCTTTTTTTGGAGCACAAGGTAAGGGTTTAATTTTGTGTGTGTCATAAAGATCATTTATTTATCATTTTATCAAAGATTGTTTATGGTTCTTAAATATTTAATAATTCCCGATAGACCCGAGCATTTTCGAAAACTCCGGATTTTCAAAAAAAAACGCACTAAGAAAAAAACGTTGTTTATAAAAATACACAAATATATTTATTAAATTTTGCGGAATATATTCAACACCTTCCAAAGCTCCATAATCCAAAAAATTCGTTAAATTACTTTTTTTAAAAAAAAAAAAAATGAACAGATTGATAGGAGGGTCAAAATATCGAGCAAAAAATAACTTTACTCGAGTTTTTTAATATTCTAAAAAAAACAAAAAAAAAACAGTAACAAGATATTATTGCTCACGTTCCTTTTTTATGTAAACTATAAATCATGCAAAAATATGCATTTTTACGTGAGTTATTTAAAAATTAGTCCTCCGTTTGAAGTGTAAAGCCGGGGTTCCTTTGCGCGTATACAGCCGCGGCAACAAACTATATGCCGTAAATGTACGTACAATTTTTGACATGCGCTCTGACATCCACTTTAACAAACGTATGCGTGTAGTGTTGTTTTCGTTCCGACAATTCGTATTTCATTCATATACGTACACATTCCAAACTGCGTGCAGCAAATTTCCTTTATATACCGACAACGAGCGAACCTTTCCGCAACCAAATGCATGCGTCCGTCAATAAATATTTACGTCCCCACTAACCGAACCTATACGTTCGCTGCTATGCGCCGTATCGTTGTAAGTGAATACCCTTAGAAAAAGCACCTTTCGAGATACCGGGGGGGAAAATACTCGGCGTATTTATGGGCGATTATTGCAAAAATATCAATTTTATCAAAAGTGGTCAGAAAATTTTTGCTCTTCATTTTTGTCTAAACACGAATTGCGTAAGTGTCATATTTCGGGAATATCGACCAAATTAGTTATAAAAAAGAATTTCCGGGCTCTTGGGGCCATTTTAAAAGGGCCCCTTTCGGACATTTTTTTTTATATGATTTTTAGAGGTTATTTTATACATTAATACCTGCAAATTTAAAAAAAAAAGTGACCCCAACCTGATCTTCAGGTTTACACCTTCGTTTACTGTACTATCTTCGCTAAACCCAACATAGTCAAGGGAACATGGCACCAAAATAGGCCTTACGAGGGATTTTTTTGTGCAGTAAGATGGATTCGAAGGCGGTTTCCTGCATTCGATTTGTATGAGCATATAGAAACTTTGAGAACAAATTTAATTAATGGGACATAAATAACTGCATTTTTGCATTAGAAAAATGCATTTTCGAAATGCATTTTAAAGTTTGCAACTATAAAAAAGAATTATAACTAGGTAAATAATGATGAAAATGAGCTCGAATTTGTTACTCGGAGGTTTTCGAGGTCGTTGAACACGCATATGATATTGACAATGGCCTACGGAGTAACTGGTGGGCGCTGAGGATGGTGTAAACGTTGTCTTCTAAAGTTTTACAACAAATCCTGCTAATGTCGGGCCAACTGTCGTAAAACTCCACTAGACCATGTTAACACTATCCTTAGCACGCACCAGGTATTCCGTAGGCCCTTGCCAATCTCATAGTCAGCATGTCAGCGACCTTGCAAACTCCCGAGTAACAAATTTTTATTTTCATCATTATTT
>JAHBCN010023036.1:7500-12904 GCA_019359885.1 Listronotus oregonensis | reverse complement strand
AAAATCTTAAATATTGAGAAAACCATTCTTAAAAAAAATAAACTTACCCTATAAGAAACTGGTGCTGTTTTATTAGATTTTTAACCCTTTCTAAAACAACACTTTCATCAGCCGTATCCAGGGAAAATACATCTTTTATTCTTATCTGCAATATACGTAATTGAGATGCAGCAAAGACCATCAACGTATTCATGGTTGTTACGGTAGCAGCATTAAAAAAAAATCCTGCATAGGCCATGATTACACAGTACGAAATTACGAAAATTTCATGCTTTTTCTTATCAAATGGATACCAAAGTTCGTAAGCAAAAGATTCGTCTGGTAGGAACAAATCATGCGATCTTTTGTAAAAGTTGCCGTAAAGACCCCAAGTTATTCCTGAAAAACTTATAAAGACCTGAAAAAATGAAGTCACAACATAATATGCCACCTGATCTGTGTAAGATTTTCTACATTCTTCGTTTTCATCTAGCAGTATATTTTCTTCTTGTTCCATTACATACTGCATTTTATAGGGAATGCCATTTTTTAAATAAATTATTATTTTAAAATTGATTTCCAGGATAAGGATGGTGAGAGTAACTGAGAAAAACAAAATTTTAAAGTCTGCTCCTATTACCATTAATTGAATGCATCGAATAATCATGGATATGTTGTAGAGTATGTACATAAGTTGCACAAATATCGAGTAAATTAAATAGAGTTTCTGAAGAATGAGGTTTTTGGATAGCGGCAATTTCCATAAACCAGTCGTTATCATAAAAAATCTTGTCATCTTATATAAACTTTGACTCATTTTGCAAAAGTATTTATTTATTAAACTTTGTATGTTTCAGCACAAATAAATTAAATAAAGTTTTCGATGGTTTAATCTATAACGCTTCTGAACTTTAAGTGTCTATAGTAGGAAAGATAGAGCCGTCATCAGTGATATGGTATTTTTCCATTGAAATGTGTTCATTTAGTGTCAATAGTTACGATCCCGCGCAGGCGGTTATCCCATCAAATACGGGGGGTAATCTATAAATAAAATCTCGATATATCGCCAAAAATCAATTTTAAATTAAACGTAAAAAACACATTTAAAAGTTTGTTTGAAAATTGCTTTTTTCGACATATCTACATAGTGATGAGCAAAGCAAGACCAAGACCAAGAGCGGGCTAGTCTTGGTCTTGGTCTTGGTCTGCAAGTCTGGTCTTGGTCTGTCTTGCAAGCCAAAAGGTCTTGGTCTTTCTTGCAACCGGCTTGGTCTTGGTCTTGCTGCAAGAGTCTTGCTGGTCTTGTTTTTTTTTGGTAGTAATAATTTAAACTAAGCAATCTTAAATAAAATATATATTTTTTAATACTTACAAATAAATAAAGATGGAGACTATATTTTTTGCTTTAAAATTTTAAAATATACCAATTTTAACCTTACATGTACATTAAAATTATTTGATTAAAAAGGATATTTTAAATGTAGGGGTTTATTTATTTATAGCGCTTCATTTTAGTGATGAGAAATATTTAAATTTTCTTTGAAGAAGCATATAAAATTACAATACTTAGTACTCTGAGGGCAGAAAAAAAAACTTTTAATTTCAACCAGATGTGAAATTTTCATGAAAATGATTTTTATATGTAAACATTGGTTTTTAATTCAAAAAAAAGGTATTTAGAAAGCTTTTCAGTTCAAATAAACTTTCTATGTTCAAAGTAGTCAAACATTTGCCGTACAAAGTTTGTACAAATACTTTATAAACATCCTGCATATACAAGGTGGCTCGATAGTGCGACAAAGATCGATATATCCGAAACCGTTCATAATGGTAAAAAACTGAATATACAAAAATTATAGAAAAAAGGGAGTAAAATGTAAAATTATTTTCTATTTCAGAATTTTCCAAAAAATCCACTACCACTCAAGAAAACTTCCTTATTTTTAGCTTTTAACCTAAAATAGAAAAATTAGAGCAAAAAATTCATTTAAAAAAGGTGCTTCCTTATATATTATGCTGGAAATTCTTAAAGTGTCATATAGGTACAATGTCGACGTAGATGGTTTTTTATATATCATTTTCGGTTTTGACAAAAATGACGTCATCATTATACTTTTGGCATTGTTTTGACTTTTCCGTCTAAACCGGAAGTGAAATTTAAAATCCATTTATATTAAAAGTATTCCTATATAAAATGACAAATATATTTTTTATTAAACCATTACTTTTACATTTATATCTTAGTTTAAAGGAGCAATCTAATGATGCCACTTCTTACAGTGTGGCACAAAAATAATGTTTTCCTGGATTTTGGAAATTTTTGATCCAGTAAGTGGCATCACTAGATACCTAATTAAAAAAACATTAGAATAGGTAAGTAATTTTCAGCTTCTATAACTTTTGTACTCTTAGTTTTTCTCTGTCGTAAACGGTTTTGGAGATATCGAGCTTTGTCGGACCATTGAGTCACAATCTTATTATTTTTGAAACATGTTACTGAATCTACTAGTTATCGTTTTTAGATAATTTTATTAAAAAACGAAGTGATCGATTTAATTATTATTTTATAAAAAAACCTATTACTCATAAAATAATCGCCTTTTTAGGCAGTTCTCGACACATTTTTTGTCATGTCTGTATGAAATACCTCTGTATATTGAATATGAAAATTGAATATTATAATTTAAAAAAAATGACAAAAGTGCAAGAGTCTTGCAGGTCGGTCTTGGTCTTGCGTAGTCTTGCACCCCTCGGTCTTGGTCTTGGTCTTGGTCTTGCATACCCCGGTGTTGGTCTTGGTCTTGCAAGCGAAAAGGCGGTCTTGGTCTTGGTGCAAGACCAAGACCAAGACCGCAAGTCCAAGACCGGTCTCGCTCATCACTATATCTACACGTTACGTATGAATTTGGCACCAGAATTTAAAAGCAAACAAAATGAGACCTTATATTATAATAAAACTAAAATCTCGGATTTCCATTGTCTTTATTTGTTTTTATTGTTAACCAAAATTAAAAACTATTCTTAAAAGCTACAACTTAATTGCTGTCAAGAAAGTACTGGGAATTGTCGATTTAAAACTGGCGGGGCAATGCAGGCAGGTAAAAGAAAAAATTTCTAGGTTGGTACAACTGTCCTTAATTACTATGCCAAGTTTAAGCGGGATCTGTCAACCAGTGTGTTTACATCAGCTGGTTAAGTCAGTCGATGTCAATAGTGCGTGCTGATTTTTTTACAATGGATGATTACGTCGAACAAAGAATTTGTCTAAAATTTTGTGTTGCGACTGAAATTTCATGTACCGATGCAATTGAAAATGTTGCAAAAGGCTTTTGAGTGGTACAAAGCCTTCAAGGAGGGTCGTAAAGTCGTCGAAGACTTGTCTCGTTCCGGACGCCCATCGACGGCTTCGACCGAAGATAACGTCCATAAAATTAAGGAAATAATGCTTGAAAACCGTCATACCAGCTTGAGAGAGATAGCACATGAACTTGAGATATCCCACGAGTCCGCATGTACGATTTTAATTAATATTTTGGGCATGAGAAGGGTGGCTGCAAGACTCGTTCCAAAGGAGCTGGATTTTCTTCACAAACGCTATCGCGAACAGGTCACTTCGGACATGCTTGATCAATGGATCAGTTATGATTCATGGAACGCATCATAACTGGTGACGAAACGTGGGTGTACGAGTATGATATGCAAATAAGCTAGCAAGCATTGGAATGGGTGGGAAAAAACAAACTGAAACTGAAAAAACCACGCCAAAGCCGCTCAAAAGTGAAGGTGATGCTCGGTCCGACGGTCAACAAAGAGTATTATCGAGGTGTATGAAACGTTTGCGTAAGCGAATCCGTAAGAAGCGGCCAAATTTGTAGGCGAACAACTCGTGGATTTTGCACGACGATAACGCGCCGTCTCGCCGATTTTCGATTGTGACCGACTTTCTCGCCAAAAACTCAACGAACGTGCTTGAGCAATCACGTATTCGCTGGATTTGGCTCCCCGTGACTTTTTCCTCTTTCCAAAACTTAAATTGCCGCTCCGTGGCACCCGTTTTGAGTCGATTGAAGCCATAAAACAAAATTCGGCGCGCGAGCTGAAGGCAATTCCGGAAAGCGTCTATAAAAAATGTTTCGATGATTGGAAGTGCCATTGGCATAGATGTATTAAAGCAAATGGAGCCTATTTTAAAGACGACCTAATAAATGTTGATGATTAAACGTAAAAATGTTGTTTTTATTAAAAATTCCCGGTACTTTTTTGACAGAGTATAATATACTATCCTAGTCTAGTTAAACAGTGTTTCCTGCGAAAAATAGTTAGAAGACTTCGAAAAAATGAGCAGTAGATTATTTGATGCGGAATGCAAATCTAATAAAGGCGTTTTGAGGATTTTTTCTGCCAATAAAAATTGCAATTGATATTAACAAAAAACGAGAAAAAAGGCATTTCGCTTTTTGATGATAACTTAAAAACCATAGAAGATACCGGAAATTGCAAAAAAGATCCTTGAAGAGGAGGAAATTTCCGATAAAAAGTACGAACTCCCGGAGTTCTATTATTATAATTTCAATGTAAGGTTAAAAATGAGCCTCCGCGCGACCTTTTTGGATGAGCGCTAAACCGAGTGAGTCACACTAAATATTTTTTTAGGGTATTAAATATTATTTGCAAAATTTAAAAAAAAAAAACGATGTATTCAGAGCACTTTAAAAAATTTATTTCCGTTAAAAATTTAACTTAAAGGTAATTTTTCAACAAATTAGATCAGGGGTCTCCAAACTACGGCCCGAGGGCCACGTTTTGTCCGGCCCGCGGAGAGCTAGCATACTTGAAAACTCCTTTTAGAGAACAAATAATTTTTATAGCAAATTAAATTTAGTTTACTGAAGTATTCTAATTTTATGTTGAATAATTATTAATATGACATCTACATTGATATGGTCATGGGCTAACTCCGCTAACTCATAACATTCTTGTAGGCTTATTGTTATTGTTTTTGTGATAAGTTGGATAAAGAAACTCAGAATTGTAATGAGTAAAGACATGTATAATATCAGAAAATTTAACTTCAGTTTTAATAACTAACAAATTATTGAAATGAATCCAACTAACATTTTATACATTTTAAATAATCACATAACTTAAAAAAAAACAATGAAAATTAATGAGATTTATGTAATTGAGTTTTTCCACTGAAATAGTTTGTAGTTGGGGACAAATTTTTACTTTTTCCAATTATTAAAAGAGATTTAAGATGTTTCATCAGTTAATTTCGATCTGTAAAATTTTTTGTGTACTTCTTTTTGGGAAAAGGGTTTTTCCCTCCACAAATAAGTGCCCAAAAACAGAAAACAGACCACGAGAAATTTATGCAAATTATCAAATTGTGTCAGTGGAAGACTTTATAAAATTCTAACAAAGA
>JAHBCN010023036.1:0-2500 GCA_019359885.1 Listronotus oregonensis | reverse complement strand
GTTTTCATGAATAATTAAAAGTAGGCACTGGTGTTTGCGGGAAAGTTTTCTTTGTTTCAATCTCTAGTCTTACATCAATAATACCAGAATTAAATATTTCATTCTGTCTTGAACAATCAATTACAATTAGAGGCGCATATTTTTTAAAGTTTTTGGGAGTAAAAGTGGTTTTTTTCTTTCTCGTAGTAGCTCTCTTGAAATTCGGAATACATTTCATAAAGAGTAGCTATTAGCCCTCTTGAAATCTCCAAATTTAAATTATCATACGGATAAAATTCCGAATTTAAATAAAGCTTTACATTTGATACATTACAATGATCAAATAAGCTACTATTTTTGTTGAATTTATCCTTTCGGGCTGTTTGAAAACCTGGGTCTTTCCACCTGCACCGAAGTCTTTATATTCCAGGTAAGTTGTTTTCCAGTTGGAACTGATGCAAAAAAGCTTAAAAGAGAAAATGATTTGAAAGATATTCCTGAAAAGACTTTGTATGATTACATGAATATAATGTTGACTTGCGAAAAGGGCTCATCAAGGTATCTTTTTATAAATGGTTTAAAATTTGACTATTATATGCTTCCTATTAAGATTGGAATAATTGAATATGTTAACATTGACTGCCTGTAAAAACTTTATTAACAAAAATATAAAGTACCAAGCGATTTACTGCAGAGGAGTTAAAATTTGATGATAAAATTACTTTTTTAGGATAAACTTAAATCACATACTAAAATATCTGTTGAGTTTGTAATTAAATATCCTATTTCATAGGTTTGTATAAAAAACATCTTTGTAAATTTAGGGGTTTAAATATAGTTAGTAGAAAGTAATAGTTCTGTAAAAGTGTAACATTGTAATTTTATGTTAAATGTAACAATGTGGCTTAAATAAATTAATTTAATATATAAATGTTTTTATTTTAAAAATTATTTTAAAATACGAGTGAATAAAAGTGTTTTGCCCCACGCCAAGCCCCAGGCCTGGTGCTTGCGGGGCCCATGTTAGTTTTGACATTTGACGTTTAAAGGGAGGACATTTAAGGCGCCATTATTTTAACGCATCGTAGGACCCTTAATTATGTCTCATCCAGTGCTAAATTTCCAATCGTTGTTTGCGAAATATAAATTGAAAGGGGTTTTTGAACCTGACAGCGCCATTATTTTAGACCTTTAGGAGAAAATAATATATTAGACCCACGTGTAAGCCTGATGTTAAAGCAAAGCAAATATAATATATAGGGTTACCGTCCAATCGCTAATTGATGAATTTCGATATTTAAAGCTGTAGGTCTTTATGGCTAAAATGAGCCATGCGGTTTTCGCTATTCGATAGGTAGACGTTTCGCAATTTTAAAAAAAACCGGCGCCAGACTCTTCATCAGGGTAAAAACAATTTTAGTCATAGGTCCGAACGAAAACCCAAAATTTTCCGGGAAAAATCAATATTAGTCTTAGCAAAGATCCAGCATAACGGCATTTCCCAAGTCACGGGTTTTGAATAGACAGGTGACAGAGGCTTTGAATTTACAGGTGACGTTTGACATTTGAAGATAGTATTGGCCACGCCCAAAAACGCGCACCAAGATTCCTAAAATTTATTACGGGAAATAAGATAAGCTCCCCCGGGACGGAGGCGCAAAACAATATTCCCCTATTTATTACTTTTGAATCAAGAATCAATCATATAATTTTTAGTAGTTTTTACGCTGCCTTTAAAATGAGTCCCGAACTCGATGCAAATATATCGGATATATTGGAAAGTGCCGAAGAGATCCAAATTTCTTGCCACCCAAAAAATAATTGCTTCAGGATTTATAAATTGGTGTAACGAAAAAAATGTCAAACCTATGCGGAGAGTGTTTTATAGTGTATTTCTCAAATTTAAGAATAGGTCAAGCCTATTTTGGTCACATTATTCAATGTTGGATCCCACTGAACATCAAAATTGTGTGGATATTAGTAAATATCCAAAATTACGAGCATTATTAAAAGGAAAGGATGATATAAAAACCAAATTGGGGGAAATGATGGGGATTTTGGGAAAAACGATAGATAGAAAATCGGTTAAATGGGAAAGTTTTGGACAATTATGTTAGTTTAATTGTTTTATGATTTATCATTTAGGTTTTTTAAAATTTTTAAAAGAATCATGATTTTCGAAAATCGGCCATATTTATTTTATAGTGAAAATTTTTCAAATCTGTAAAACTTTTCGCAACTTTTTTGTCGAATATGACCGAGTAGTCAATTTTTATTTTTAATTTTGGGTTTTTAGAATATCATCAATTTATTTTTTCAAGGACGCCATATTGGATTTTTACGTGCCAAATAGTGCTTTTTTTCTGATTTCAAAAATTATAAAGTTTAATTTAAGAGTTTATAACCTCATTTATTTCAAAAAACAAAAATTTTCTCAGTTTTGATTCCGGCAAACGTCATTTTTTTTGTAAACAATAAAATATTAGTATTTGGCAAAATAAATAACTGAACAAAATATTTT
>JAHBCN010023035.1:0-12975 GCA_019359885.1 Listronotus oregonensis | reverse complement strand
AAATTTTAAAAAAATTTCCAATTTTTTTTTTAAATATGTTCCGTACCACAAAAGATGTGGTATAGTTAAAATAAAAAATTGATGTTTTTAGGAGTTCGTTTAGATTTTATGTAGTTTTGGAATTTATAATACTTTTTTCCAATTTTTAAAACTAGTTAAAAAAAAAAAATAACCCTTTTTTGGTAAATTTTTTTTTGGGGATCATACCTCCTATGAAAATGTAAAATCAAGTTAAACAAAAAGAAAAAATCTTAATATCATAACAACAAAAAAAAATTCATTGACTACTTTTTTAAATTTTTAATCAAAAAAAAAAAAACTTAAAACTAAATTTTAAAAAATATAAAAAAATAATTCCCCAAAATATTAATTGCCCTTTAAAAAAGTATATTTTGATTTTTAAAAAAGAGTAATATAAAAATTTTTACAAGTATAAAATAAAATAATGTAAAAATATTTATAGGTTTAGGTTTGTAAAAAAAAACATACTAATATACAAATAATGAATTTATTTTTCTTTTAAAGGGAATTCTTTTTTTTTATAAGGGGAAATTTTTGTAAAATATTTTTTAGTTTTAAATTTTTTTAAAATTTTCACTTCAGTATGGTTGTAAATCACTTTTTAATTATTGGAATAAATAATTTAAAAAGGGATCCCTTTTTAAACCCACGTTTGTTTGGGTTTAATTGTTTTTTGGGATGTAAAGGGATTGGGGTAAAATATTTTTCTATTTATTTTAGTAAAAAATTAAACCTTTTTTTACGTAAATTTAATTACAAAATATACTTAAAAAATTTTAACATTAAAAAATTTAATATATAAAAAAAATAAAAATATAATTATATATTTTTAAATTTTAATAAAAAAAATTAAAATATTTTCTAACATTAAAAACCATTACCCCCCCCCAAAATTAAAATTTCAATAGATTTTATAAGCGGTATAAAAAATCATTTACAAAAATTTTGTATTATTATTTTATTTTATAAATTTACATAATTTTTTTTTTTAAAAATAAACATAAAGTGGGGAAAAATATTAAACAATCGGGGGTTTTCCCTTAAAAATTTTCAATTCGTACTCGTCACGCCAAAATTTTTCGAAACGTTGTAATGGGCTTTTAACTTCGGTAGTAAATATTTACTAACTATAAAAAAAGGATTTGCATAAAAAACATTATTAGAAAGTCTTTGTAAGATATCCCAAGATGGGCCCCTTTGTTTTTTTTAAAACCCAAATTAAAATAAAATTTAAAAAAAAAACTCCCAAAAACCCTTACAATTAAAACATTTATCTACGCTTCGGTGGCAAGACTACCACTGTTTTTAAGATCGTGTAAAAAAATTAAATGATATTTAAAATTAAAATTGTAACAATTTTGTTATAAATCTACTACGCAAAACATACAGTTTTTTTTTAAAGGCGACTTCATTAAAAAATAAGGTTTAATAATTTTTAAAAAATTACCTGTCCTGTAGTATCCCTTAGCACAGAAATTTTTGTTGGTAATAAGAAAATATCTCAAGGCTTCCAAGCGAAGTTTTGTGGTTTTTTTAAGTTAATAGTCCAAGAAACAAACCGTTTTGCCTCTCAATTTTTTTAAAATGCATAGATTGACTTCTAATTTTTATATATTTTGACCACAGAATTCGATAAAAGAATGATTTTCGATAAGTAAGCATTTTATCAAAAAAACTGTAAATAACAAAATTGTAGCTTTTAAAAAAACAAATGAAATGTTTTTTGTGATTGCTGTGGGACCAATACAAACCAAGTTGTGGTTTGTTAAAGGTTAACTGTTCTTCATCAAACGCAAAATTTCAGAGTTTTAAAGGCAAATAACGCAAAATCTACGTATTTTTTGAGGAAAATAAATAATAACTTTTAAAGCATTTGTAAAACGTTTCATTTTCTTAAAGGGTATATATAATAAAAATTGAGTCAGTTTTCATTTAAATAAGGTTAAACCAAAATTTTTTTGATGAAAAAATCTTTGAAAACAACCCCCAACTACCCCCCTAATTAAAATGATCGTACCCCTTTTTTCTCTTTATTTATGTATCATAAATACATTTTTAAATTTTAAGCGTTTTAAAATTAATTAATTTTAAAAAAAAATGGAGCTCAAGTAAAGTCAAATTTTCAAATTTTCCCCTTAAATATCCCCACGGGTCAAAATGAAATGATATTTCCGCGCTCGAGTAGCATTTTAAGAGCCTCCCGGAAGCCCACCGTATTCTAACAGCAGCGTCGAGAAATGTACATCTTGTTTCGCTGTGCCGGGGATCTCGTGGGCCGGCAACAAGTAACTCTGGGTCAAATTGACCCGTGGGTATTAAAAACGTTTATATTTTATATTACGGTGGCTGGTTTAGTTAAGGTTTACTGTTCTTCAAAGGTAAATATACTTTTTTTTTGGTTTTTTTAAAAACATTTAATGAAACAAAATTTAAAAATATTTTTTTAAAAAAAATAAAACCTTTCGAGAAAAAAAATGAAAGGGTTTTGGGGAAAAAAAGAGAGACCGGGAAAAGAAAAAAATAAAGAAAACGGAGAGGAGAAAAAGGAGATAAAAGTGATCAGGAAAAAGCTAAAGAAAAAAAAAATGACCATGGGTCGATAGTGAACAGGGGGAACCCCTGTGACGAGGTTTTTATGATGAAAAAACGTCAGAGTCGATAAGATGATCTGCCAACGGAAGAAAAACAAAAAAAAGGATGCAAGGAAAAAGGATAAAACCAAAATGGGCTTTCATGCCCGATAAGAATTAAGACTGCGCAAAAACATTTAAAATTTACCAAAAAAGGACCTGGCAAAAAAGCCAAAGTCTGTTTTAGAAACCTGGGATTCTAATAACAGATAATATAATAGAAAAATTGTTTTTTAAATAACCAAAAAATTAGATCTGTTCAAAATCGTTTGGTAAATTCAAAAAACGAAAAAATAGCAGATAGAGTTTCGGGCTTCATTTAAAAAGGGAAACTGGAAAACTTAAATGGAGGCTTTTTTGGGGGTTTTTTTTTTTGGGGAGTATATAAATCTGCCATGGGGATCAGATCCTTGGGGCAACAGAGGGAAACCCGGGCGTGATATATTTAGGTGCACCATGCCTTTAGAAAGATTTTCTTTTCTATTATGTTGCCTTGATTGAAACCCAAGAACCAAAAAGGACAGAATAAAAGAGAATAAGCTGGCAGCAATATCCAAGTTTTTGATTTTTGTTAGAATTGCAAAAAAAATTTTCTCCTGGAGGGGCCTCACTGTGGACGGGTTGGTTCCTTTTAGGGGCGCTGGGATTTAGGTTACTTTCCCAACAACCTAAAATATGGTTTTTGAAGGTTCTTGCCGACCCCAAAACTTTTTTGTTAATGCAGAAGTTTACTCGGGGAAAGAATATGAAAAATACCAACAAAAAATTTTCACACCCAACACAAGTAGTGCTCCGTTTTTCCAAGCTAAACAAATAGAAATATAAGGGGTATTTTGGTACTCCTCTGTGGAGCTTGGATGAGCTGAAAAAGTGGCCTAACATTTTTGGTATTTTAAAAAAAAAATAAACTTTTTATTCCTCTGAACTACCCCATAAAGATCTCGTCCAATATTGTCATAGAATTTTGCTTTACGTCAGAAAAAACACTTGTGTCATTTGTTCCAAAAGAAAATAACAGTAATATTAATATCAAGTATGCATACTGGAAAATTGGTGGGCAATACAACAAAAAACAGATATTGTTTTTTTATAATGCCAAAAAAGCTGGTGTCGTTTCCTTGAAAAAAATGTTCAAATTATTCATTAGAAAATACCTGTCGTTGGCCTTGGCACTGTTTCATATGATAATAAATGTTGCGAGTTTTAACAGTAAAAGTTTATACCTAATTTTCTTTGAAAAGAAATAAGAGAAAAGTAATTTTACACAAATTTGATAACGTATCAGCCTTATGATGAAGTCACGCATTTAAAAAAATGTAAAATACACACGAAAGTTGAGATTTGACAGAATATCTTAAGTTACTCTGGAAGCTGGTAGCACCTGTTCAACCAATTTTAGTTAGAAAACGATGCGCCTTCTGTCCTTCACAAGGACCATAAACAAGTACATCATACAACTGCTAAAACCAGTTTTTAAAATCAATGTGTAAAGTGTGTAGCTTTGATTGTTTTAAATGCTATTCTTGTTATCAGCAATATTGTTAAAGTCTATTTTTAAAGAGTTTTTAAATATAGTAACCTTTTCCATTTATTTAGTGTTTTTGTTTGCGTCTTAATATTAGGTCAATTTGACCCATTGGTAAGTCGATTAAATTGTTATTTTTGGGTGCGTAAGTATTAAGAGATTAATAAAAAATGACCTTTTCTTCAAAATAACTCAAAAACTAAGGGAGATACTAAAAAATTACGAGAGTATTAAATTGTAGCTTTAACAATTACAAAAATATTGTTTTTTTAAATTAACTGTATGACGAAAATGAGGAGAGATATAAACGTTTAAAAGGCGTCTGTATAGACAAGCACTACCTTGTTTCAGCCCTTTAAACTCACCCCTTCAAAAAAGTAAGGGTTTTAAACAGTTTTAATATACGTGACCTTATAGCTCTTGAAAAAACCAATAAAATGGTTTTTTATAGAACTTTTTATTACAAAAACTGAATAAGTTATGCTTTAAAACCAATTTTTGGAGCATTTTAAAAGCGATTCGATGCATTTTTTGAAAAATCCGCGGTTTTGTACTATTTTTAGAATTGTAATATTGTAAGGGGTGAATTTTAATGGATTAAAAAATCACAAAATTAAATTAGTAAAACTTTGGAGCAGTCAGATTTTTTAATTACAACTCGGTGACAATATGTTAATTTTTCTAGGATAATTGTTTTTAAAATAAATTATAATAAGGGTTGATTTTTAAGGGTTAAAATAAAGTAAATAATGTTTTAAATAATTAAATACTAATTTTTTAATATATATGAGCCTAATTTTATGTGACTTAAATGAAAATTTTAAAAGTTTTTGCAATAAGGGGTAGTTTTTACCCCTAAAAAATAAAAAGCAACCTTCAGCATAATGCAATACATTGTGATACTATATTAATTTTTTAGGTTAAATATATTGTTTTTTATATCATAATAGGGGTTGATTTTAAAGAGCTAAAATATTTTAAATTATGCTTCAAAGAAACAAAATACTACTTTTTTGACTTACTTGATTCAAAATTTCATCAACTTAAGCTTTAATGTATAGTTTTATAGGTTTTAGCAATAAAGGGTAGTTTTCACCCCCAAAAAATAATGAGCGCCTATCGGCATAACATAGGTTTTTAAGAGGAGGGTATGTTAAGCTTAATCCCAAATTGTTATGCAAATCTATGCATTTTGAAAAAATTGCTGGGTTTTGCACTTTTTCTAGCTTCGTTTTCTGGACTATAACTGAAATTAAGAAATTAATAGTCTTATTTGGCATTACTTGTGTATTAAAAAACAAAGTTAGTTTATTTTATTTTTAAATTAATGCAGGTCAATATTTTTTCAGGAATAATTAAGAAAATCCTTGAATCAAACTTTTTTGTGAAAATGAGTAGTTTTACTTACTGCACCTACCTTTCTCAGTTTCCATTGGTATTTAGCAAGGGATTATTCACCAGAGGTCTTGTCCACTTTGAACCCTCCCTTATAGTAAGTAGACAAATTATTATTAATTTATTTGATATAATCTTTTTAAGGCTAAAAGAAAGTTTGATAATAATCTTGATCATTAATCCGTAAATCAAATATTTATTCTATGTGAAAATATCTTGATATTACAATAATTTGATCAATATTGCAAAATAAATATATTTTTATTGTTTCAAGTTATTAATATACTTTAAAAAAAAAGATTTACATTTTGAAAAGCAAAATTTGAATTATAAAGACATTAATATTTAAGTAAGTCATTTTACCTTTTTAGACTCGTCGGCACCAAATTTGTTACAATAAAGAACTAAAATAGTTTCTAAGTTTTTGGCTATCAAAATCAAAATTGATTTTATTTTTGTAAATAGGCGTTCTGTGTTCAACAAATTGCCGCGTTTTGGGTTACACATTTAGTTCTTAACCACTTAAAATGGGGAATCTACGAAATTCCAAAAATTGTTTTTTCATCTTAAAATTATTTAAAAACACTTATATTGTAAAAAAAATATTTTAATAGTTTACCGTATAATAAATATTTAACTATAATACCTTAAGACTTAAATCACCACTCCTTATGAGATTTACAAAAAAAAATGTTTTTGACAAATTAAAATAATTTGATGATACATATAGTCCCGAAAATGCAGCTAAAAAAATGGCAAAACCTCGCAATTTTTTTGTCCGGCATCGATTTGCATAAAAATATGGAATTAGGCTGATTTTTTCATCTACTTCAAATTCTTTGTCATGCCGATGAGCGCTGTTTATTTTTTAAGGGTAAAAACCACCCCTGATGTCACAACTTATAAAATTTAATTTAAACCTTAAGATGGGTAAAATTTGGTTTGGATTAGTTAAATAATGATTGTTTTATGCTTTGGAATACAAGTTCTGAATATTTTAACCCTTAAAAATCAACCTTTGTTAGAGCTTAAAATAAAAAAAAATATTTTGCCTAAAAAAAGATTAATTTACACAAACACAGGACTGCTGCAAAGTGGGCTATTCGAATTTTTCGAAAAAAAAACTGGTTTTTTAAACATAGCTCTTTAATTTTTAATTGATAGAAAGTTTTTTTTTAATAATTTTGTAGGGTTTTTTAAGAGCTACAAGGTTGTGTAAAATAAATTCCATTAAATCCCTTAGTTTTAAAATGGGATAAGTTTAAAAGGCTCGAATAAGGTGATGCTCGCTCGTAAATAGAGGCTTTAAACGGCCATATCTCGCCAAATATTTATTGTACAGAAAATATATGAGAAGGAAAATTTTTGTAATAAAAAAAGCTACAATTCAGTACTCTAGCATTTTTTTCGTATTTTCAGTATTTTTGGAGTTATTTTGAAGAAAAGGGTTTTTTTTACTAAATTGTGGAAAATCGTTTTTCACAACTTGGGCATTTTAAATTGGTCAAACTTTTAAGATGTAATAATAATAAATATATAAAAAGAATTGCAGAATAGTAAAGATCAATTTTAATTAGGAGGGTAATTAGGAGGCTGTTTTCACTGATTTTTTCGTAGAAAAAAGTAGAGACCGACCTTATTTTTATCATAACTTGCTCAATTTTCATGCTAAAGACTTTTTATATTTTTAAAAGAAAGGTCTAATTATATGAAAAAAAAATTTATTAGTTTTTCTCAAAAAATGCAAAGTTTTCCCGCTATGTGACTTTGAATCTTTCAAATTTAGCATTTGACGAAAAAAAGCTAACCATTAACAAGTCGTAGCTCGGTCCGTATTGGTTGTGAAGAAATTATAAAAAAAGAGTTTTTGTCGGTTTTCTTACAAGCTACAATTTTGATTTCCACAGTTTTTTTGATAAAATGCATATTCGCGAAAAAACCCATTAAGCACGTCACTTTTTTCGTCGAAAAACTGTTACTTTCAATCCCGAATAACTCGAAAAATATTAATTTTACGAAAAAAATGTATAGAACAATTTTTACTTAGAGTTACTTTGTTTTATCAATTTCTGTAGTTATATTGAAATAAAAAAAAATTACCCTCAAGATGGGGTGGCAACCACCCCCAGGATAAAAGCACCTCTCGGCTTGATATAAACTTTGATCCTTGGGCTATTCCCTACCTTCTGTAAAAATTTTAGGTAAATCCATTTAGGACAAAAAAATTCCGAGCCAAAATGCTTTATTTCCTGTACTAAAACAAGGTCACTTGTAAAGTAATGTCGTTTTTCTTCCTACATGTTTATCAGTGGGTAATACGGTCAGAAAATGATGGTTATTGTCTATAAAAATAAGTTAATAAATAATTCTGTTTTTATAAGGCCTAAATGGCCTTATGGCTGCAGATCAAAATAGAAAATATATTTATTTTATATGTTCAAGAATATAACTATCAATATATATTTTTAAAATCTCACAGAGAAGATTAAACCAACATCATTATTATTTCAGGTGAGGCATCTCTTCCAGGACATTACTATTTCATTTGCCTTTGGATTATTAATAACAATAATTATAGAATATCCAGGACTTAGTCTGCAAAAAATGTATATACCACAAATTGTAAAACCTAAAAATGAAGTTAAAAGAAAGAAAAACTAAGTTAGACGAAAACAAATTATCTGAAACTAGCAAACAAAAAATAACCTATTAATATTAAAAAAAAACTGATGCATATTGAAATTACCAGTCACGGTGGGCTTGAACGTGACCCTAATGCAAGGTTTTAGCACTCCCGATTTTCTTTTGGCATTCAATTCCTGGACTCGAAAGAAGGCCAGAAAAAAAATTCCACCGTAATCCTTAGAGCCGATTTTGAAAAAAAGCTTTTCTTTTTTCAATTGAAAATGCAATGTTCAAAAAATGGGTATTTTGTTTTTACGCGTATTTTCTTGGAATTGGAACACGCTTAATTTGGTGGTAAAAGATTTTCCAACATGCTGTAATAGAGGTAGACAAACTTTTACTTAAATACAGCTCAAAATATCCCTTTACTTTAAGTTTCTTGACGAAAAAAGAATAAGTAAAAATTGAATTTTTGATTTCTGAAAATGACAAATAATGTTCTATATTGGTACAAAAATAAAGAGTTTTATCGTTTTGAAGTAATATCTGAGGTAAAAAACAATGGTACAGAGATCATAATTACTTTAATTTTTTAGTCAAATCTACAAATGAGTGATAAGTTATAAATGAACACTATTGTATTCTCTGCGGTCAGTAATCTTCTCCCATATTCTGGATAACATTTTTGACTTTATATTTGTATCTCATTATTCCAAAATCATGGTACACGAATTCCATGGCCTGCTCGCTAAAAAACCCCAACCCTTTTTTTGTTTTAGCGCAAAACTCGGGTATATGAAAAAAACAGGATAGACCTTTGGAGTAGCAGTGATTTGATTTTTAAATATAACTATTGCTTGTGTGTAGTTTGATAGAGTGATTAAAAGGCAAGACTTTATCACTGCTTGAAATTGTTGAGAAAATTTAACATAACTTAAACAACTTGGCCTAAAAGCATTTTGCGTAAGTTACCAGCGAATGCAGGGGCCCCATGCACAAATTCTTGGCTAACATTGCACCTTTTAGCCTATCCCATTATAAAGAGTGTTTACTAATCCAAGCATTAAATACAATTCGGGAGGTGCAATGATGTCAAGAATTTATCTGGAATCATCCGTGCCTCTAGAAAGAACCGGCGCATTTGAGCAATTCTTATATTTTTTTGCAATGGACTTTTTAAAGTTACTCTTTTTCCATTCTTTTCTATAGTCCTCTTTTTACCGCAAGTGTTCAAGCTTTCTTTTAAGAAACCCTTCTCTACCATCATTATTAAACTTCAATTGGGGATTAGCAATGTTTCGAGTTCCTTTAATACGATCGATCAAGGCCGAAACATCTTGTCAAAATGCTAATATTTCTGTAGAGGTGGTTTTCTCGCCAGCTTTGGACGTTACTATGGGAACTTTTGAAATCAAAAAAAATCGTCCAACCTGTGGCGGTATGTGGATAGTTTCATCTTCAGGTGTGGTTCACATAGGTTTTTAACAAATATAAAGTCAAGAAACGTCATCGAGATAATGGGACTAGATTACTGACCGCAGTCCGAAAATGCAATAGGGTCCATTTATAACGAATCGCTCATTAGTATGTGGATTCGATTAAAAAATTAGAGTAACTTTGATTTCTGTACCATTGTTTTTTACCTCGATATTACTTTAAAATGATAAAACTGTGTATTTTTTTACCAATATTAAACATTATTTGTCACTAAAATTCCAAGTTATTAAAAATTCAGTTTTTTCTTCAATCCTTCTTTCGTCAAGACACTCAATTTAAAGGTATATTTGGAGCTGTATTTAAGAAAAGGTTTGTCTGCCTTGGTTATTTTATTTGCAGCATGTCTGAAAATCTTATTTCTACCAAATTGAGCGTGTCCTAAGTCCTAGAGGATACGCGTAATAAAACAAATACCCATTTTTTGAACTCTGCATTTTTCAATGAAAAAAAATTTTTTTTTCGAAATCGGCTCTAAGTATTACGGTGGAATTTTTTTTATGACCTTCCTTTGAGTCCAGGAATCGAATTCCGAAAGAAAATCGGGAGTGCTAAAACCTTGCATTTAAGTCACGTTCAAGCCCACCGTGCAGTGCTAGCGAACAATTAAGAAAATATAATATTAGATTTTAAGGCAGGATAAACAGGGTTTTTTTAGTAATAAATTATTTATTTATATGCCATTTTGTACGTATTTTATTGCCTTTTTTATTTTTTTCATTTTTGTTTAAATCCATGCACAAATATATTTTTGTATCCAACTATAATGTATTAGGTGTCTTCTTCCACTACGATTCTTTCACAATTATGTTGACCATAAGTCCAAGTTTAGTACGAAGTATTATTGTAAATTAATAATATTTTACCAACTACATTATTTAGGTCTTTGCGTTAACTTATAATAAGATAGACTTAGAAGCGGTTTTTTTCTCAACACTTCCTACCACAGCATTTATTTAAGGAATAAAATGAGATGAACTAAAAAGTGTAATTTCGTTTAGCTGTGATAATCCCTAATTTAGAAAAAAATGCATTATCTATATATCTTATACTGGTAACCAAAGAAAACAAAAGAATTACGTAAGAAATTCAATATAAATCCAGTGTCATATTAAATTATTTTTCTACTCCTATATTAGTAAGAACCTAATTACACACCGTCTACTTTATTAAATCTCTAATTATAAAATATATTGTAAAACCAAACTGTGCGTAAGGGCAGTTACGTAAATATATATATATATATATATATATATATATATATATATATATATATATATATATATATATATATATATATATATATATATATATATATATATTTACGTAACATTCCCAATCGCATTAGCCGCAGCCCCCAAAATCTTGAAAACTTTCAATAGATTTTACGTAAACTGGCTATGAAACAAATAGCATCGCCTTGACAACGCAAATGTTTGTATTATTATTTGTTTGTTCAAAGTTTAATAATCTTTGCTTTTTTTTAAAAAAAACTAAACAAAATCGTAAAAAAGTATATACACAACTCGAGTGGTAAGCCCATTACACACTCTTTCGAATTACGGTACTCGCTCACGCTCGTCCGTAATTTTCGAAATCGTGTGTTGGGCTTCACCACTCTCGGTATTAATATCTATTATGAAAAATTATCTTTTAACTAAAAAAACAAAATTATTAACTTTATATACTGGGTATCATATAAAAGCCATTTTTTCAAATTTTGATTGCGTATATAAGGTGTAAAAAGGCAATAACCGGATGTTTAATATCATTGATTTTTTTTCGTTTGTGAGATAGTTAAAAAAGTTTTCTGTCATTTTTTGTGCATGTCAAATAACCTAAAAAAACAAAGTAAGGCTAGGTGCTAAAATATAGAAAAAAAAATTGAGAAAATGTTTAAAATTTGTTTTTTCACTAATTAACTATTATATTATTTTACGTCAGCAAATGATTTTTTTTATCTTTAATAAAACATATAATAAAATAAAAATTAATGTAGACCTGCCCTATATCTAATGGCAAAAACTTGATAGCCGCACATTGCAATACAATGGTAGTTAACAAAGTGGTATGTTTTAAATTTCTTAATACAGTATTTAAAATCTTGTTAACATAATACCTTATTTAAATAAAAATATAGGAATTATTACCAATCTAAACCGACATTTTGCTTGCTATGCACGGTTCTTATCAGTACTAGTAGTCCGGGAGGCCATAAAAAACCAAGCCAATAAGAGATACGCATGAAACATTTTTTTTATATTACTAAGAACAATACTAAATTCAGAGCTGCACTGCTCCCTCAGCTTAGCTGGTTCAAATTGCATTTTTTCTTACCTTGAAAAAATAGTGAGAAATCGTTTTTTTTTAATATAACTTGAAAACTACTCGTATTGATTTTAGGAAAAAAATGTATATAATTAAAATTGATGGTCTAATAAAACTAGGTCAGTTTTTATTTATGAAATTTTTTTGTAGTCCTTTTAGTTTTTGAGATATTAACGATTTAAATTTAAAATAAAAACACAAATATCTCAAAAATTAAAAGAGTTATAAAAAAATGTATTAAACAAAAAATATGCATTTAGTAAGCACTATAAAAAAAAGGTTTTATACACCTTTTTAATAAAATAAGTAATAAAGGAGATATAAGCAAAAAAGTCATTTTGGCCATTAAAGATTTCGCTAATAATATTTTTGTTTTGGTACAGGTAAGTATACCAGCTCCGATTCATCTAAAAATTAATTCAAAATGTTCTATTCTTTAAGGCTGCCTCAGACACGCATGCTTTTCGCTCGTTTTGCATGCACGTCTTAAGTTCTTCAAGACGGTGTGTTAGGCATCAGTCTCCGTTTTGTTTATTGTGTACCGTCAATTGACTGGCTTGAACGCAATCAGCCGCCGGTTGATTTTTCGTTCGCGTTCCAACTTGCTTGCGAAGAAGACGTTAAGTCTGTTGGTCTTCAGTGTTGCATTACTCTTTTATTTAATTTAAAATGGCGATTTGAGACTGATGTCACGAGTTTCTGTCAGATTTAAGGTAACTACGTATTAAAGGTAAATCTTAAAAAAAATCTAGATAAAGTTTTTTTATTTCAAAACCCTAGTGTTGACTGTCGAAAAAAAAACGTGATACTAATACGTAACCTGATTCATTATTGCTGATAGGTGCACTTTAAATATCACGTACAATTTTAAGACTGTCAACGCTTGGCCTGTTAAGATCGTAATAATATTAATTAATTTAACTTATCATCTTATCCTGCCAGTTGACCTTTCCTTCA
>JAHBCN010023034.1:0-12910 GCA_019359885.1 Listronotus oregonensis | reverse complement strand
GGTTAAGACCTTCCCTGGGAAAATTTTTGGAGTTATAGTGCGCGGACGAAAATCCCCAAATGCTTGATTCAAATTGTGCCACTTCTCGAATAAAGGATTTTTTCTCTCTGCTTTTCTATCCTTACCGGTATAAGATGGAACTCTATTTTATTTTTAAAGAACGTAAATGAGCATCTGCAAGTTGGTGATATATTCACCAAAAGGATAACCCACTTAAACGTCAGGAATAAGTTATTAAATTAAGCCGTTATATTTTCACACACTCTATATATCCACTTAGACGAACTCTACTTTGCGTAAAAGCTTGTTCGCGTTTGTAATAGTGTTTCATCATTTTAATTTGAAATATAAAAACTCCTTCTGAAAAAAGTCACTGGAGAGTTTCTTTGGCGCTCATCTATCACCGACATTATATGAAAATTGTCCCCATTTTTTCTTTTCTTCTGTATAAATATCTTCTTAACTTAAAACTTTCCGGTGTCCCAAATTTGAAGTTGGTAAAAGTTTTTCGAAGTCGTTTTTACGTACAAATGGAAGTTCAACTTAAATCGTGTGGACGTTTTATCAGGATTTATAATTTTTCTTTTTAAATGGATGAGTGTTAAAAAAATAATCATGTTGAATTACTGCTTGTCTTAAAGTTTTACCATTGGTAAAATATATCAAAGCAGTATTTACTAGACATGACATTTTAAAATGTAAGAATGTTAAAAAATTAAAAAAAGGGGATTCCCTATTGTCCAAATTGCCTATGGACTGTCATTTTTTCTACCTATTCTTTTTTAATTTCTTTGACATACACATTCTTTCAGAATGTTAAAAATCTCCACGTGTGCAACCTATTACTAAGTTCAAAGATAATACTACTACGGATAAGATGAACCATTCAATGCTATATTTTTGATACCCCTAATGGACTTTGGCTAACGCGAGCCGATGTCCATCGAGAGATTTTCGCGCTATCCTTGAACGAAAGCTAAACAGTGTTGCCGGCAGGCCTTTACTATTGGCGTGATGAAACGCGACTAGTAAATACACAATCCATTTAGCCGCCCGCTTTCGCTACTTCGTGTTCCGAATAAGGTACCAGCGACAGACATTGGCAATGTGGCACATGGTTTCGTACCTCGTTTCACTGGGGCAGGGGTTACCGACTTACTTTTATTCGCATTTACGGAAGCATTGATATTTCCGAACTGATTCAAAACGCCCCATTTAAATGAACCATCTATCCGTAGTAGTATTATCTTTGCTCAGATTAAAAATTATTTGTTTTAATTGGAGCAAAATCTTTTCTTTCTCAGTTTTTCACAAGGCAATTTCGCCAAAAAAATCTGTATAAGATCTTTTTTAGTTGTTTGGCATAACTAAAACAATTCCCTTAAGTTTCTTGGTGCATCTCAAGTCATTGCTCTTGACAAATTTAAGGATTATGATGATGTCTAGTATGCAACGTTGCCAACCAAAACTAACTTTATCCTTCGTCTATCTGTAACAGTAGTTGCTTTCCCATCTACCTTTCACCAAATCAATTTTGGAGTTCCCAATGCATAGTGATGGTATTAACTCTCTTTCCAAAAATTCTAGGCTAAGGTTTCGAAAACGCCCCCTTCCCTTCGATTTGTCTATAAAGTTGTACAGAACTTTCTTACAGCATGAGAAACAATGTTCAGAAAAAATTTTTTGGTGTCAAGAATAAAAATCGTGTTAATAAGAATTTTTTGTTCATTTTTTTTATTAAAAAATGAGTACAAAAATAAAAAGAAAAAAAAAATTAATTGAATTAACTTTAAATTATTTAAATTAAATAAAACAATTGAGCAATTTAGAATTTTTAGTAAAACATTTTTATTATTAACATTTAATGAAAATGAAAGGTAAAAGCAAAGAATAAATTAATACAACTATGAATTAATTTTAACAATAATATTTAAACATTGTTAAAATTAAATCGTAACAAATATTTTTAAAATTTATTAAAAAATAAATCAAAATTAATTAGTATTGGTTACGGTATGGTATTTTTTACATTTTATTAAAGTATATGAGAATTTTTATATTAAATTAAAAACTTTTTGTCTCAATATAAATATTAAAGCTAAAATAAATTTGTTAAATTTAAAAAAAAAACTTCATTAGTATATTTAAATATACTTTATATTCTATTTTATTAATTGGTGGGTTAGATTTGGTCAATTCTGGTTAGTTCTGGTCAATTTTAATTAAAAGAAATGTTTTATGTTGTTTTTTTTTACTATTTCCACCAAACAAAACCTCCGAACAACGTTTCTTATGCTATAAACAAGTTCTGTGCAAAGTTACAGACAAATCAGAGAGGGGGCGTTTTCGGAAGTATTGCCAAATTTTGGCTAGTTTAGTGCATGTCAACATATAAAAGCAGCTAAGTTCGGCAAAACCAAGATTAATGTTATTTTAAAGGTGTTACTTTCAAAATTAACCCTTTATTCAATCAACATGTTATGTTTATAACAACAGCAACTTTCGGAAATCTTGAACTTCCTTTTTGAGCCAAAAAATATTTGTTTCCTTCTATGCACTATTCGTGCATTCTCGCTATAATTATCAGAATCCCTTTTACAAAAGGTTTTAAAGGCTTCTATGCAAGTATTAACATAACGAATATCCTATTTCTGCTTAAGGGGGGAGAAGAAAAGTCTAAAAAATAAATTTGTTTCTGATACAACTTATAAGAAATATTCTTTTGTCTATAAATTGAGTCTCCGGGCGCTTCTCTCTTTCATTCATGTATTAAACTTTAATTGCGTTTTTCTCAATACTTTTTTCAAAGTCGGTAGTCAAAATTTCTCGACATCCTTTGGGCAGTTTTCGTCTAAACTTTGCACGCTTCACTTACATAATAAATAATCGTTTCTTAACAAAACATTTTTTTTATTATAACCTATTTTTTCATTAACCAAAAAAGGCTATTTTTTGCAAAAGTCAGAGTTTTTTTATTGCACCTAAACCAAAAATTCAAAAATGAATGTTTTGTTAATTCCTTTGTTTAAATTTAAAATAAACTTATGTCCTAAAGAAATCTCCTTAGTTTTGTAATTTCAGATAAAGGAATCATGAGTTATCCTGACTACCGCCTGGTTACTTTTTTTTGAGGTGACTCAATTCTCATAACTACCACTGGCTAAATTTTCATTATGTTTTTATGAAAAGGGAGCAAAAATTTATAAAAATAATGCCTAATTATTTACAAAAAATTGAAATAGATTAATAAAAAAGGTACTATGTAAAAAAAATCACAAAATATGCTTGGTATCTTAGACCCTTGCCCCCCCTTAATGTTTGAAGACCCATAATAGTAGGAAAGCCCAAGCAAGGATTTCGGGATTTACTAAAGCCCGGCAGATTTACATGGGGAGGGATACCTTGTCATCGGTTAACTACATTCACCAAATATGAGTCCCATATATATGGCCCGTCAAGCATAAGGAATGAGATTAGTAAAAAAAATTGTTCATCAGAAATTCTCGACCGCGTCATTAAGGTAGGGTAACTTTATTATATGCTGAAAAGTGTATATTCCACTAATCTGACAATTTTCAAGTGGCACAAAGAGTTGTAAAAAAAACGCCATCTCGACATTCTCGAGCGTGGCTAATTTCTTTTTTTTATTTGAAAGGAAATAATTTAAGGATAGCGAAAAATATAAAATTTGACGATTTCCACAAGCCGAAGTAACAAAAATTCGTCTATAAAGTTTAAGGGGTGCAGCTCAAGGAAGTTTAAAGGTGTATGGAAGCCCAATACTGTAGAACAAAATTGTCCAGGCGTGCAGGGCAGCGGGAATCGGGGGATTGGCCCCGCGGAGTTTGCGCAATGAATAGTAGGTCAGAGCCGGACTTCCATAATTCTTTGTTACTATCTATAAAGTTGACATCATCAAATGTTAAATTCAAGCATTCACTGTTTTTTTTTTTGCACAAAATTGTTGGTTATTCAACAATACTACCATAGAATATTTAAAATTAATATGTGTAATATTGGATTTTATATCATCTGATATAATATGGAAAGAATAGATGGCGCCACTTTACAGCCTTCTATTTAAATGGTCGATATTTTTGGGAGTTTTGTATTTTTACCAAAAATCTTTGTAAAAAAATAAAAACACGATTTTTTTAAAATAAATTTCAAACATTGTATGATAGTTTCATGTACGTATCACCAATTTTGTGATAATAGAAGGGCAAGATAGTGTAAATGAGTTTAATCTATTCCTAAGATTGTGGTTGTACATTAAAAAGTGAAAATTTTTATAACTGCTTTTTAGGCATATACTTTTCACTAATAACAAACATTCATGAGACAGAATAACTGGTTAAAAATGTTTAGTAACCTTTGGTACCTAGGTATCCATTGTAACAGTAACCGTTAAATATTATGTGTCTACTGTATGTCGAGCTTAAAAAGTTGATAATGTAAGTTTAAGAAACCAAAAATCTAATTTCTTTTTAAACAAATACAGAAAAAGCAAAAAGAAACTTTAACATAAAATTGTACTTTCCTTCATTCAATTAGAGGGACCTGTATATATTAAAATTTGCCTGGTCTGCCTAGTAATTAATAAGTATGATCCTTTCAAAGAATGTACTAAATTATTAAATGAAATAAAAGTACCTAAATGTAAACCTTTTTTTTTTTAATAATCCACAGAACTACACAAACATTGTGGAAATCATCTAAAAGATAGTTAAGATTGCCTTACCTTTCTCACTGCTATTTCCCATGAAATTTTTATTTTCTATAATTCATAATTGATATATTATTATTTATTCGGTTACCTAACGTTACGTCTCATAAAAAGCACCTAATTTAAATACAAGAAATACTTACCTAAAGTAAAAAATGCCGGGTATGTTAAACTTCCTTGGTGCAGCTGCGTGATGACTGGCGGCTAGCGCCACGGATTCCACTTTGGCTTTTACATTAAACGCATGCGTCAGAATTTCGCGGGATGTTTGATTAATTAACTTTGCTAGTTAATTTATACAGGGTGTAAAAAGTATGATGCTCACGATTTTAATGGGCGATAGTGGAGTTCAAAACAAGTCGAAAAAGCCAAAAACATATGGGTCAAAATTAACTGTTCTCGAAATAGGCCTTTCAAATTTTAACAAAATTGGCAACACACAGTTTTGCATATTTATACTTCTTTTAAGGAGATTTATTTATATACAAATAATAAAATTTACTTCTTGCAATTTATTTTGATATTTAATTTAAAATTAAATTTATGTAAAAAACAATACGTTATTGTATGCTCACTATACCACAAATAGGCAAAATATTCAATTTAAGAGCACAAATTATTATGTTTTTAAACAGCACTTTTTTATTTTGCTTGAAGAATAAGATTTCTCGGTTGCACACATCTCGTTTTCACAAATCTTGGACACTACAGTTGTAAATTTATAACATATCCGTATTTTTCTCGATTTAAAAACAACCAAAAATGTCGCGGCCGTTGAACACGTATTTACAACTGACTACATAAGGCTTCTAGCTAGGTTGCTCTGTTGCCAATTGTTTTTTACATTTTTAAATGGGGAAAAAATATTATTATTATTTATTTTTTTTATTTCTAGATTGAAACATTTGAAACTTTGTTTATTTTATTAGCAAATAAATCTACTGATAAAACAAAGACAAAAATCTGTCAAGTTTTCACACCTATGTCATATGAGCTTTTCGACTTGTTTTGAGCTCCACTATCGCTCATTAACATTATGATCATTATACTTTTTACACCCTGTATATTTTGGCGAGTGTAAAAGGAGTAATGGTTAATGGATGAAAAAAATAGTTATAATATAAGAATTATAAGTTGATAAGTTGTTAAGAGTATGTTTTAATTTTTATTAGCCGTCCGTTGTGTATAGGGCGTTTTAAATTCGTTGATCATCATTGGGGTTTTTAAAACGGTAAGAAATAAAGGGGATATGTCAAATTGCGGCCCAAATCATCAGGTAAAAATAACAGCTAAATTGCACCCCAAAATAAGGGTTAGCCTGAATAAAACTTGCAGTTAATAAATGATTACCTGGTTGACCCAAACAGGATGGACCTATTGCGGCCCGTAATAAATACCATATTCAAAATTTTTAAAAGTTTGTTAATAACTTCTACGTAGGGATAATTTAGACAAGTTTAAAAGCCCTTAGTTCTAGTCGGTCATGGTTGGTTCTCTTTCGTTAAATCAGCTTTATATTTTTCCTAATAATATTTGAGACGTGATAAATACCACATTAAAAATTATTAAAACTTTGTTAATAACTTCTACGTAGGGATAATTTACACAAATTCAAAAGCCCTCCTTTCTGATCGGTCGTGGTTAGTTCTGGTTAGTTAAAGTAACTAGACAGAACTAACCACGACGTGATAAATCACTAAAAGTAGGAAAAATAAACTTTTCTGTCTAGGCCGAAATTTTGCCATGGATTCGGCGCCCCAAAAAAAAATCCGTGTACCAAATTTGGTCAAAATCGGAGTTGGAGCAACTTTCTAGAAAATTACAAAGAATTTTATTGCAAATTTGGCAAATTATGTCCATTTTTATGCCAAATAAAAATTACACAAATAATATTGATTCTCGTATTTTTTACTAAACAAAAACACAGAAGTATACAAATTAACAAAATACAAAAATGTTAGGTTAGGTGAAGTTGATATGATCTTATGCCCATGCGCACAATGTGAAAGCCAAAGTTGAATCCGTGGCGCTAGCCGCCAGTTGCGTGATGCCTATATACCCCACTCCGTGTTTCTATTCCTTTCTCATTCTTTCTTTATCTTTTACTCTCTCACTCCACCACCACTCTGGTTTCTGTTGCCATGTAGCCATTACAGCTGATCACACAAATTCGTTCGTGGCATGTTATTATTTACAATAGGTTTCCAAAATGCACAAAAAAATATTTTTTTATAATTATTTTCTTATTAATATATGTATTCTACTTAAAAGACATACATTTTTTTTAATTTGCATGCTATTTCCTGAGCTTTTCAATTAACTAAGTTTAATGGTTTAAGAAAAATCCAGAAATTTTTTTTTAATCGTCAGATTAGGCGAATCCCTTCAGATAATCGTCAGATTATGGGACATCACGTCTAGGACATAAAGATAAACCATATAAATCTTTATCTGACGTGCTTGAGTATTTCAAAATGACGGTTTTTTTGCACATACTAATAATGGCTGCAAGTTTGCGTCACATCCAAATCGTCAGATTATTGATTAAGAGCTTTTTTTAGGTTCACTTAACATCTCCTTAGAAAATCTGACGCACTCGATTAAATTTTGTTTTTTCTCATTTTAACCCTTACGTATGACCACCCCCAACATGCAAACGATTAAATTACCGTACGTTCATTATTAAAAATACGTGGGACATGGATGCTACTAATATCTGACGCACTGGAGTATCCTTGCAAGAATTTTTTTTCACATTTTTTAAAAATCTATAGACGCTTCCTCCACCAATGAAACGGTATACATTATAAAACATTTTTGCTTTTTATCATTTAAGCTTCGCAACCCAATAGATCTCTATGGCGCTCGAGTAAATCACCATTTAGCATCGTGGGCTGCCCTACTGTAATAACTTCACTTAACTTAGAATTTTTCGTTAACACTCAAAATACTCTGTATATTTTTAGCACTTTACTTTAAGCGACGCAAAAATCGACATTGTCTTTGTAAATAGGTCAAAGTTAACAACATAACACCAAAGGCAGCAAATAAGGTAATTTAATTGGTGTGACAAATTACTTCGAAAATGTTGAGGCAACGAACTTTAAATTAAAGTTGGACGTTTTCATCCGGCATCGGTAGGCCGCTCACTGATAAAACTGATAATTGCTTTATTTAGTTGCTGACGGATTTCAGTATATAAAATATTTCTGTGGGATTGGAAATTTGGCTGGCGTTTTTAGCTTTCTAGGTTGATTCAGGTATTAGTTGGAAACTCTAAATGAGGAGCTAACATTCAAAACGTGATTTGTAACAAAAAACAAATGAAAAATCTGTTTATTTGCCTATTCAATTTCTACTTTTTAACCGCAATTTTTTGTATACTAATATACAGGGTGTTACTTAATGGTATGTCATAATTTGAAGGAGGCATTCCTGCATCGATTTTAAGTCGAAAAGTTCATATAAACGTGGGCCCTAAAATGCTTAGTTATTAAGATACAGGGTGTTAAAGTTTTATTTTATTTTCACTTTTTAATACATTTTTCAAAGACGGTTTGAGATATTGAACTGAATTTTGGCACAGGATATTATGGCATAAAAACACACTTTTCAGATGTTCATTTAATTTTTTTTTGCAACCAGTGGCGTAGCCATGACGAATTTTCAAAACAATTTTACAAAAAAAATACTACCCCATTGACTTGGGAAAAAAATTATGGTTTTATAATAATTATCAATCAATTATAAACAAAAAATCCCTCTTTCATTTTTGCCGTAAAACTTACCGTTTGGGAGAAATCGTTAATTAAAAAAATGTCTTTGTACCCAAATTGCATCTTGAAAAATTATTATTGAAATAAATCAAGTTAGCTTTGCTCGTTGCCAGCGATTGTTGTTTTGTTGTTGTAAACATTATGACACTGACGTTAATTATCATTCTTGATTGTGTTAAACTTTTATTTTCAATTTTAAATACATTTTTCAAATATTTATTTTTAAGCTATTTTCTTACAAACTACTGAACAAAAAGCAATAACAATTAAATACAATACATACATAATTTACAAAAAATGTTGGAAATGACCACCTCTCGCCTCTATGCAGGCTTCTGCTCTTCTTCTCATTGAATTACGAACCCTTTCAAAAATTCCATGCGTGTTTCGGATAGTTTCACATCCGTCAATAATTATATTTCTGAGTTCTTCTAATGTCACAATTGATGTATGATAAACTAATGTTTTTAGGTGTCCCCACAAATAAAAATCTAGGCTGTTCAGGTCAGGCAATCTAGGTGGCCAAAATTGTGGTCCTCTACGGCCTGTCCAATGATTTTGGTAGGCTCTATTTAAATGCTCACGAGCCAATATGCTAAAGTGGGCGGGAGCGCCATCATGCATAAACCAAAGTTGTTTCCGTAACTGAAGAGAAACATTTTTAAGAAGCAAAGGCAAATCATTTTGGAGAAAATTACAATAATCCTGTCCGTTAAGGCGTCCTGGTGAAAAAAAAAATGGTCCAATTAAATGGTCGGATACGATACCGATCCAAAAGTTCAGTGAAAATTGTTCCTAAAAATGTGTCTCTGTAATCGCATGAGGGTTTTCCTGGGCCCAATAATGATTGTTATGGAAATTGGTTATTGCATTTCTTGAAAAATTTGCTTCGTCCGTAAACAATATTTTGGCATCAAAATGAGGATTTTCTGTTACTTTTTGGAGATACCATCTACAAAATTGCGTACGTGGTTCATAATCTCTAGGAAGCAATGCCTGAACCCTTTGTATGTGAAAAGGATATAACAAAGAATCTCTTAAAATCTCCCATACCGTCTTGTAGCAGATGTTTAATGCCATACCTATTTTTCGTGTACTTGTGGTTGGATCCTCTTCGACTGCATGCAGGACAGCCTCTTCCACTGCCGGTGTTCTAACTGTACGGGGCCTTCCCTAAGAAATATTAGCTTTAAAACTGCCAGATTCAGTCAGACGACGATGAATGTTTATAAATGTTCGTCTATCTGGGAGAGCGGGATTAGGATACCTTTCTTGATACAAACGCCGCGCCTCCACAGCATTACCCTTAGCTAGACCATAAAAGAAATGCATTTGTGTCATTTCCAAATTAGAATAATTTATCATTTTTTTTAACTAGCAAAATGCACGTTTTAAGATCCAAGGAGAAATAAATACAAACTGTCAAGAATGATAATTAACGTCAGTGTCATAATGTTTACAACAACAAAACAACAATCGCTGGCAACGAGCAAAGCTAACTTGATTTATTTCAATAATAATTTTTCAAGATGCAATTTGGGTACATAAGACATTTTTTTAATTAACGATTTCTTCCAAACGGTAAGTTTTACGGCAAAAATGAAAGAGGGATTTTTTGTTTATAATTGATTGATAATTATTATAAAACCATAATTTTTTTCCCAAGTCAATGGCGTAGTATTTTTTTTGTAAAATTGTTTTGAAAATTCGTCATAGCTACGCCACTGGTTGCAAAAAAAATTAAATGAACATCTGAAAAGTGTGTTTTTATGCCATAATATCCTGTGCCAAAATTCAGTTCAATATCTCAAACCGTCTTTGAAAAATGTATTAAAAAGTGAAAATAAAATAAAACTTTAACACCCTGTATCTTAATAACTAAGCATTTTAGGGCCCACATTTATATGAACTTTTCGACTTAAAATCGATCCAGGAATGCCTCCTTCAAATTATGACATACAATTAAGTAACACCCTGTATTTGTAATGCGTGTTTTTTCAATCATATGTGATCTGTCTATCAATATGAATCTTATTTAAAACATATTATGTCCATATTTTAAATAATTATTAATAATAATAAAACGACATTTTATGTATCACATTATGGCATATTAAAAACTTATTAGATGGCATTACATTTACCCTATATTATTAGCCTTAAACGTAATTACTTACGATGAAAATAGTTTTTCTCATTTTACTCGTTTTAATATTTATGTAACATATTACGTTTTAAATGTTCTGCTCCTCAAACAGATTGCTTATTGTTAGACCGTCAGACCATCAAGGAAAAAAAAAGGACCAATCCTACTCAGTATAAATTGAGTAAGGGCTGATTATTTATTGATAGGTTTTTCAGAATAAGAGCGGTTTATTAACTTTAAAATTAAAAGACCAATAAATTTGAAAAAATACTGATTAGTTAATTATACTTAGTATGCCATCTGATCTGATCTAAAAGTTTCCGAAAGTGGTAATACCACAGCACCTGGACCTCAGTAGGTCCTTTGTACTTTCTCTTGTAGGCGTGAGATTAACTGCGTCGTCCAGTCAATTGATGTAATATAGTTAACGACGTCTTTATGTGGAATCTTATGGAGGCTAGTTTGTGCTCAGAATAGAGTAAGAGCGGGACAATCCCAAAGCATATGTTCCACTGTCTCATTTTCTTGTTCACAGCCACTGTAGATTTCTGTATCAGTTAAATCCACTTTATATAGGTTTCCTCGTAGCCCGCAGTGGCCAATTAGAACACCCGTTAATACTCGGAGGTTCCTTCTGGACATCGCAAGGCATATCTTCGCTATTTTCTTGTCCGGATAGCTTAGCAGTATTTTTGCAAGGTTACAGTTTGTAGTTTTATCTCACTTTTTTTTAAACCAACGATGGGATTATACTTTTATGATGTCTGTTATTGCTGCTGTTGTCAAGGTGGTTGCGGGACCGACAAGCTTTCGTCCTGCACCTTCCCTGGCGGAGTCAGCAGTATAATTACCTTTAGGTATGTCATGCTCCCTGATCCCGCTTAAAATGACCACGGTATTTTGAGAGATATTAGTCAAGGCATGGTGATATCCTAATACAAGTCCTGAAGTGATATGTGGTCTCTTCAGGGCTTGTAGTGGTTGTCTACTGTCTGTATAAATACAGATTTGTATTGTTGGTAATGTTGCTTAAGCCGTTGTGGTTATAGCCATAAATTCCAATTGAAGGGCGCTGGGTTAGGCACCCATTTTGCAGCCGATTTTCAGATGTAACGTTGGTGAGTATATGCCACAGCTTGTACCCACCTTGGTCTTTGAGGTCAGATTTATAGTTTCTTTAGACTCGCACTATTTTATGTTGTAGTATGCCATCTAATCGATAAATACCTGATAAATACCCTTTCAAACACTACAATTTAGTACAATTCTTCTTAAATTTGTATTTTTTTAACAAAAATTAAGGTTGAGTTTGGCCCTTAGGACGACAGACAGACCTGAACGTATGCCGATAATTGTTGGCTATATTTTTTTTCATTAAATTTCGTTTTATTTGGATGTTAATCTAATTTTAAATTATTCCAAGATAGCTAGGTTTTGAGACTTTTAAAGTCTAATAAGTTAATAAATCGCCGTTATCCCGTAAATTGTATCACACAGTAGCAGACTGAAAAATCACTATTTGAAGAGACATACTGGGTACGATTGCTTCCTTCTTTCTTTGATGGGCTGTCGGTCTATGTGATCAAAGAAAAAGTTACAACCAAATTCCGGTTTATATTGAACACTCCCCCACCCTAAACGTTTTAAAACATAAATAATAGCTATTTAATAAATAAGGGTATTAATATAGTTATTAAGGTATCAAGGGTATTATAAGGATCATAACGCTTGAGGTCGATGGTGTGTTTTAATGATGGTGTGATTTAAATAACGCCCTACGGTAATATTTTGTATTTAACTGACTTTGACATAATGTTATTATTTGTCAAATAATATACCAGTCGGACATTAACGGATTTTAATGATCGAGGCCACTTAATGCGCTTGATATGGTGGCGCGTTAAGTGTTGAGATCACTAATCGCCAATTAATACCAGAGTTAGTTACAATGCTTATTAGACCATAGTGTTGTTATTAAATTGTTAAAATAATAATTGTTCTTATTTTTTTTTAATGTGTTTCAGTTTTAGGCAACCAACTTAACAAATGTTTTAGTTATTCGAATGACCAGGTGATAATAAATAGATGCAATGTTCGTTATGTGTGGTTTAGTGACCTATACTATAATCGTTTATTAATAGTCCAATAATGATGACTTTTTATGTATACGCTGGAAATACTCCTAAATAATCTATCGCCGAAGAAAAGCCTTTAGTTATTTTACATGTTCAATAAATTAATAATGTTTTTTTACGAGCAAAA
>JAHBCN010023033.1:0-13058 GCA_019359885.1 Listronotus oregonensis | reverse complement strand
GTGCCCTTTTTTAGTCCCGATTTTAACCACGTAGCAATAGTAGCCATTGCTACGGGCCCCGCGCAAAAGTGTCCCCGCATACTTTAACTCGCTCATTTTTTCCTATGCGTAATTTTTTTTGAGGGGGAAAAAGAATTTCAGTCGGCTCGATAATCACTTTAAAAAAAGTTGACGTATGCAAGCACTTTTTCCGACACTTAGTAAATTTTAGCCGAATTAAAAAATTTGTTTTAAAAAGTTTAAATTTATCTATTTTTTTTGTAAGATTAACAGTCCACATTATTTTTAAGTATACTTTATTTAACCATATACCTAAAACTTTTTTTTTTGGAATATAAGTATATTGAGTTATAGAAGAGACTTAAAAAAATTTTTATTATTTTAAGAGGTTTTCCCTTTAATTAAATTTTTTTCTTAACCATTTCGTAATCCCATGGGGTAAGAAAAAAGTTTTTTATTCCAGGGAAACTGACCATATCACCAATCAAGGGGTCATACATAGAATAAACAAGGCCCGAAAAATTTTTTTAAGACTAAAAAAAAGCGAAAGACAGTTTACCTTGGTCATTTAGATGCAGGACAAGTACAGTTTCCTGCAACTGATTATGGAGGGCAAGATTGAGGGAAAACGTGGTCCTGGACGTAGACAGTGCTCTTGGCTAAAAAACATAAGGGATTCGACAGGCTTAGATTCAAACTCCCTGTTAAAAAGAGCCCAAGACAGAGACGAATTTGCCAGGATTGTGGCCGATCTTCATTGAATGGAGAAAGCACTTGAAGAAGAAGACTTAGTAAGATCATTACCTAATGCATAAAGAGCAATGTATAAAAGAAGTTTAACTTCCAAGGCGCCAGAGTCTCACGCGGGTTTTTTTAACTAATGTTAGGTATCCTACACCCAGTGCCGGATTAAGCACGTAGCAAGTATAGCAATTGCTACGGGTCCCGCGTATCCAAGTCCGCCCACCGCCTAAGCAAACACCGTGGATAAAATATAATATTAGCTATTCTTAAAAATATAATATACTCTCTAATACATGTATATTAAAAAGTATGTACAAAAATATGTTTAATTTTTTTTTTTGTCAGTTATTCCAAATTGCGAGGGCGATCTGTGGTTTTTGTAATTGTCAGCGCCCAACAGAGCCTTTAGTGATCTATTGTACTATTAGGCACCAATAAAATTGTAATGGCAAATAAACATATAATTAATTGTTTTTTACCACTTTATACTTAAGAACTCATAGCAGATCAAGGGCCCCCCTTGATAGAATTTGCTACGGGCCCCGCGCTTGCTTAATCTGGCACTGCCTGTTCCTGTGTAAAATATCCTACGTTAAGACACTTGTTTAATGTCAAATAAAGCTCTTTTATTTAGAACTTTATTGAGCTGACTAAGAATAAATTTAAATTACTTAATTGTGAAATAAACCAAGGAAGGTTTCCGAATATATTTCTTGTTTTTATTTGACAAATACAATTAAAAACCATCATATTTTTTAAACACCTTTCCACAACTAATTGTAGGCTAATTGCTACACATGAAAGATAATTAATACAATTTTTTTTTTAATAATTTAACGGTACAGTGTATAATTAAAAAGCATTGCATTTTTTTACTTATTTTTTGTTTTGTGTTTTGTTTTTGGTTTTTTTTGTCTTTTCATTTACTTTTTACTACCATTTAATTTTTAATTATACAATTTGCTCAACAAAAAGATCGTACCGTTTAATTTTTAGACCCATTTTCAAACTGCTGTAACTTTTTTAAAAATTAACTTTGAATTTAAAAATTTAAAAACCCCCAAAGCGAGTTTAGTTTTAGTAAGATAAAATTATCATGATGTACAGGGTATTAATGAGTGCTGCAAAAAAAAAAAAATTCGAGTGTGTCCCATTTCAGTGGAAATTTTTTTTTTGGTCGTTATAATAACCAAGGTTTTTTTAAATTTTTTAAAAGGACTTCTGGCTTGGATACATTTAAACGTCAAATTTTGGTAATCAACTTTAAAAAGTTATAACTGAAAATGGATTGACGGATTTCAACGAGTGTTTCATATTCGGAAAGCTCATTTCATGTAGATTTTTTATGTCCTAAGCATTTTTCGATAGGTTATACTTTTATGAGTATCCGGGGCTAACAAATACTTAAAACGTAGCTGATTTAGAAATCCTAAATATAGGGTAAATTATTGAGCGCCAAAGGGAGCATATGTGTGTATCACACAATTTTTGAATTAATTCATTAAGGCATTTTTTTTACAATTTAAAGTTATAACATATAATATACTATTTAAAAATTATATATTTTTTTAAATTCACCCATAGAAGGAAAATCCATTTAAAAAAAAAATATATATGTCACTATAACAAATTAAAATTGAAAAGTCGACATTTAAAATTATTTGAAAGGGCATTACGTACGTAATTAAAGGGTCAAAATACTACTGCCAAGATCCCTCAGGTATTAAAATTTTGGTTCGGATTTTTTTTGGGCGTTTGTGTGTTTATTTATGTGGGCAATTTTTGGTACAACAACATTTTAAAATTTAACTTATTTAGACGTTTCGGCTAATTTTAACCTTTATTAATGTTTTTTTCTAGTATGGTCCAATAAGTGTGCAACAAATAGAAATTTTTTGTTATTTCTAACTTCTTAAAAAATTATTTATTTTTTGTTTAATGTACACTTGGCAACATTGCAGATATTATCATCAAATTAGGCGTATTCTTAAAACAATTTGTAATAATTTTTACATTTTTCTTTTTTGTCGTTTGCGAAATACGAGACTGTTTTGGGACTTCTGAAAGACTATAAATTTTAAAACCAACTAAATTCGGGAAAAAGACCTTATTTTGAAATTTGACCTAATAAATGAGGCTACCAGAGCATAAAATCGCACAAAACGTCGCTTTAAGGCATTGCGATGTTTTCTTTTTATCAGAAACATTATTATGTAAACGTACTAAGTACACATACGAAAGGCAAAGGAGCAACAAACAACATCTTAAAATAACTTTTAATATATTTTTACTCATAATTAAACATGGATATCGTGCTGCACAGAAGTTTTAAATAAATACATTTTAAAAAGGTATACACTAATGGAAAAAATTAAAGGTCCAACAAAAATTTCGAAATTTTTGGTGATTTTTGACAGGCTATATTTCAATGAAAAATGGTCAATTCGACAATCTAAAAAGCATATTAAAGCTTTAAGATTCTAGTTTTGGGATCTTTTGGTATAATATTTTTTTGGGGTCGCAATGGTTACGTAATCCAAAGAAATAGCGCAAAAAAGATTTTTTCTATTTTTTTTTTCTTTTTTCTTTTGAGTTTACAATTGTGGTAATTTTTTTTTTAGCTAAGCCATCAATGAGTTGGATTGCCTGTTTATCCAGCTTCAATTTGCTTTACCTGCCCTGTACTCGAAAGTCTATTTCTCGCAGAGATATCAAACTTTGAATGAAAAAGGACCCTTTTGCATTCAACCGCCGATATCTCAGCAACCAATGGTAATACAGAGAATCAGAGGACTGTTTCAGAATATGGAAAAAAATTTCCTACAAAAAACTGTTGGGATCGTTAAAGTTTTTCGCTCTTTTTTTAATTCTTAATATGAACTTGAAAAAATAGAAAAAACAGGTAATTTACGGTTTTTTACAAAGTTATCTAAGCAACTGCGAATTTTGGTGATAAAAGTAAAGTTGAGCATAACTTTTTTACTTCGATATACCCACAACAACCCTGTTAAATTTTTTGATCTAGAGAACGGTTTTTTTGTTTCAAGTAGTCAAACTTTTGAAAAAATTAAGGACCAACTTTTTGGACTCTAAACGTTTTACAATCATAATCAAGGTAAAAATAAAAAAATGACTTTTCCTTTTCCCAATCAATGTCTTAATAACTTTTTATTCAGTTAAGACTTTTAGCGTGCTACCGACCAGAGAGCTGGCTGATGCAAGAAGACGAGTACGACGGTGTAGTGGGGGTGAAATACCCCACTGCACCATCAAAGAAGATCCATTAATTACCCTTTTTGGATAAAATAGCGTAAACCAAAGCAACCGACATGGTGTTTATTTGACCGATGAAGACACTTTGCTAAAATTCGATTTATGTAATCAACTTTTTTGTTGCAAAAGCTGATATAAGTTGAAATGATAAAACATTGCTCTCTCAAATTTTTAAAAACGTTTCCAAAAAAAAATCGAAATTTTTGCAATTATTAATTTTTTTTTCAAACTTTATTGTTGCTTGCTGTTAAATGTCAATTAAATTTTCATTTTTAACATGATTGTGAAACATTAAGGGTCCAAAAAGTTGGTCCTTTAATTTTTTTAAAAGTTTGATTGCTTGATACAAAAACAAAAACGTTTCCTAGATCAAATTGAAATTTTACAGGGTGTTGTGGGTATATCAAAGTGTAAAAGATATGTTCAACATTAGTCCTAACCCCAAAATTCGCAATTGCGCAGATAACTTTGTGAAAAACCGTTAATTGCCTGTTTTTTCTGTATTTTTAATTTCATGTCAAGAATTAAATAATATTAATCCCAATAGATTTTTGTAGAAAATTTATTTTAGATTCCGAAACTGCCCTCCGATTCTCTACAAGACCATTGGTTGCTGAGATATCGGCGGTTGAATGTAAAAGGGTCCTTTTTCATTCAAAATTCAATATCTCTGCGAGCAAGTTAAAGCTAGATAAACAAGCTATTCAACCCGTCTGATGTTCTAGCCCAAAAAAAAAAATCACTATCCTGAAGTTAAAAGAAAAAAAATTGGATTTTTTTTGCGCGCTATTTCTTTGGATTAGGCAACAATCGCGACTCCAAAAAATGTTTGGCCAGATGATCTCAAAACTAGAATCTTTAAGCTTTAAAATGTTTTTTTAGATTGTCGATACGACCATTTTTCACTGAATTACAACCTGTCAAAAATCACCAAAAAATTTCGAAATCTTTTACGGACCTTTAATTTTTTTTATTATTGTATTGGTAAACTTTCACCATCAAAAAGTCACTTTCTTTTTTGAAGTTATAATTTTAGTGTTCATAAATATTCTTTTATTATTTTTGTTAGTCAGTTTTTTTTTAATGTACGTTTAGTGGTACTAGTAAGTTGTGGTCCTGCTTTAATAATAGTTTATTTAAAAAAAGATTACAACTTTAGCAACAGAATTAAGTCAGGACTTTAGCATAAAGGTATGAGAGTATTGACCCCTGTGCAAATTTTTAGTTAATCACACTTCTTGAAGTTGGCGAAAATTAAGTTAAAAGATTCTGTTACATACACGTAAAGCTAATATAAGCGTGTTAAAAAAAGGATCACGAGTTTCACGGTAAAAAATTTTTTTAAAAAAATAATCAAAAAGAGGCCATTTTCGACATAATTTTGGCGCAAATAAAATAATTAAATTAGTTATTTAGAAAAAGTAACGAAAAAAAAAATCTAACCGTGCCTTACCCGCCTATCCTCGCAAAAAAGAAACGGTTTACGTGTATCACCATCACGCGTGTGTCAAAAACTAATCGTTTAATACACTTTTAGGTTTTAGTCAAAATATAAAGTCTTTGAAGAGTTTAGAAATAAGTCAAAAAAAATAAGATACAAACCAAATTTTCCATTCAACAAGATATTAGCTGTCTCCAAGTCAGCTGTAACAAGTAAATCTTTTCCTCCATGATTAAAATATAATTGCACTTATTTATCCATTTGGGAATTAACTAACAAATTAAAAAATCTGCAATCTAAATGTTGGTAAACCAGAGCCAAAAAATATATCAAGAACCAAAACAATAGAAAAGCCCGAATCCTCAATTATTTTAATTTGTTACTTATACTTAACCCTTATTAATGCTCCTCCCGACTAGTGGCGATAGCGGTGGATACTGGGTATAAAGTAATGACGTAAATACTGACGTAATAACACCTTTCCCTACGTTACCGTTTGTCGCCAAAATAAACCGGTACGTTAACTGTCCTAACAATTTTTAACACGGTATGTCGCCAAAAATTGTTTTGTGTTGTGCCATAAGAGAGAATGCAACTACGCGTCCCAATACTGCACACCACAGGTTTACTTTTGAACTATGTAGGAAACTTTTTAAACCTTTTTCTACCTGAAGAATCCCAGAAATCGATTTAAGCGTCGGTTAACAAAGTTCAAGAAATAGAAATGTAATTCGTTCAAAAACCAAATATTTTTAAATATTTTTTAGCTGTAAAGCAAGGACTATGGTGCAACATTGTACTTAAGTACAACAGTTTACTTCGACCTTATTTATAACATTTCATGTCAATTGATTACTCAAGTATTATAAACCTGGACCATTATATTGCTCTAGTAAACACACTTTTCCTCTGGAGCTAAAACATCATCTTCAAAAATTATTTTCAAAGTTATAAATGACATTAGGTACTACTGTAGGTAATCTGACGATATTTATCCAGTTCACTTGATTTCAGTACTGTTTATTTTCGACCATACTGTATATAAAATATAAAGTATTCCAGACATCTAATTAAAAAAAAATTAAAATTAAAATTTTTAAAACACTAAACATCAAAAAATAATTAATTAAGATTAACTAAATTCAAATTAAAAAATTTAATAAAAAGCATAGTTTTTAAAGTTAAGTCTACCATAAACATTCTCATCCATTCAACCTAAAACTTTTGGATTTGGTAGCAGTGCTTTTGACAAAACCCTGATAATTAATTCTATGTAAAGGGCACATTTGGGGCAGAGAAGAGCCCTTAAGAGACACAAAGAATTGAGAGATCAAATTTATGTCTTGTGTACCTCGCTGCTTAGGATTATGGCTCCTTTTCATTTCTAAAGGTTAACCGAGGGTTTTTTTGTCAGTTTGAAATATATCCTAATAATAAAAATATTTTTTTATATATATTTATACAAAGTTAAGAGTATATTTGAAAAAGGAAATATGGAATCCCTTTAATATAATTTTTATTAAAAAACGCATATACAGGATGTTTAGAAAATCCGAGTTTAAAATTTTATAACAGACCTCTGATATCAAAATAGGTCAATTTAGGCCAACCCAGTTATATCTAAAATTGTTTTATTTAGCCAGAAAAAAAAATGAAAGGTATTATTTTTATTATTTTTTTTTCTAAATTCTTAGAAAAATTGCAATATTAACTAAATGACATAGAAAATGCAACACCAAGAATTATTTATTGGATTCTGATAAAAACTTATAAACTATTTGATATCATGGAAGTACACGCTGATAAAATTTTGAAGGCTTTCTGAGCCGTTCTTTTTTTGTAAAGGCTTTTGTCAAATTAGGATCCGAACAATATGAACATGTTGACCTAATATATAGTGATTTTTTTGTGCTGGATTTGTTTGGTTTCATTTGTTTCATTGCATCATTACGCCTAGAGTTCGCAGACGGGCTAATTTTACTCAATCTCCCAAGTTTAAAAGGGGTCGGATAATCATAAAGCCGGATTTTCTTTTAAAGCCACTGCAATAAAATGTTGTCGAGCGTGGTTCCAAGGAGGCCGAAATCGATGAGTTAGAGGTACTGGACGCCAAAGACAGACTACAGTTATTTGAGGCAACTAGTACTTGGAGATCGATTTTCTACAGAAAATCTCAAGGCAGTTGCGAAGCGGTGGTTTAATGCCGTCGGAAAGGCAATAACAATAAGAACAGTCTATCGCCGAATAAGGTCTTTTGGACTGTTTTCATACCGTCCCCATCTTGTACCACCTCTGAACCCACAGCATCGTCGGCAACGATTGGTAGGGAGTAGGAAGAGACTTAAATGGAATATGAAATGAAACTCAGTCGTGTTCAGCGATGAGTCCAGATTCTGTTTAGGCACACATGACGGCATTGCAAGACTAAGGAGAAGGCGTGGTTAAAGACGGAATGTCCAATTTTCCATCGAACATGTATGGGATATATTGGGAAAAAGGCTGCAAAATTCACCGCACTCTCCACAAACATTGGAGGCACTACGAAACCAAATTCAGATGGCCTTGGATACAATACACCAAGAAGACATCAATTACCTAATCTAATTAATGCCGCAACGACTTAATGATTGTGTGGCAAACAGAGGGGCTTTGACACATTATTAACATTAAGGTAGGATGTATTAGAAATTCCTTTAAAAATGTTAAAAGTAGATCGTAAACAAAGCCTGGGAGGACACATGGTAATAGGGCGTCTTTTTCTTAAAATTATTTGTACAGTCACATTCTTGTACATAAGGTTAAGGAACATCCTTTATAGTCAGACACTATAAAATCACGTTTTCTAGCCCTCTGCTTCGCGTCGTGCATCAAATTATCCGCGGAAGAAAAAGAGGCACTTTCCTCCCTTGTTATGTAAATAACTATTGATACCATAGATTTTTGAATAGTAACACATATAAACACAATAAACAGGAACTTACGGTCAGACATCGGAAAAGGACGTAACGCGTTACAAAAGTCGATACTTTCTGTTGCCAACTTAAAAAAAATTTAAACATTTCTTAATAAAATTGCCTTTAAATTCTATATTTATAATAAAAAATGGGCATAAAAATAAATAGATTACTAGATTTGGCTTAAAAAAAAGAAATAATTAGAAGATAATTTTGCTATATAAACCCTTTTTTATTTATTTTTATTTAGTTAAATATGTTCCGCATTGCTTCATTTCGCCCGCAAAGGAAATTTTGCGGGCGGAATGTGGCAATGCCGCTTCAACGCGCGTAGGAATTTTACAACCTGTCCGTTGATAAATGGAACAAACAGATTACGTGTAGTGCGACGTTGCCTTGGGTTTTCTTTAAGTGCTACGAAGTGGTTTTTTAAAACTTTATGTTAAAACTATTTACAAACTTAAATTAAAAACTCTAAAATGGTGAGTGAATGTGATTTGTGTAAAAAATTGGACCATTTGCACGAAGATGTGTCTTTTCATAGGTAAGTTAGGTTTAGTTCGCTAGGCAATGTTTTTACAAAGGTCAGTGGCGTAGAATTACAATAGCCTGAAGAAAAGTAAGAAGACCAAAAGTTATTTATGCATTGTACTTGTTTTATTTTTTTCGAATTTTATCAAACTTATTACTGTGTGAGTAGGTATATAATATTGTGGGAGAAATTATACATTTAAATTATTTGGGATCTTCAGCATGGAGCCTCACGCTTTATATGTGGAAGACATTGTTGGTTACATTTCTGACTTTGTGGTCAGGAGTTTAAAAAACTGTGTGACTTGAGTAAAATGCACAAATTTATTAGAAACCGAAAGGCCTTTGTTTCAGTTACAACTAAGAAAGGCTTATGGAAATTTATTAAATGCTAGCCCGTTAGTGGTAGAAATATGCCAGGCAGGAAAAAAAATCTTTAGAATTGTACATAACAATGGTTCAAACCATTCGTACTATTTCCCCAAAAATATTAAATTATTTTGGAGACCATCTTTTTGATGGTGGCATTCTTAATGATAACCATTCAATGGATCTCACCAAATTAATCCTAATAAAATTCTTTAAAATTCGTATACATTATGGAACAAAAAAAAATTCTGGATAAAGCAAAAATAAATAGAATGAGAAGTATAAATATCAAAACTATTTTATTTAGGAATGAGTAAGATAATATATAAGAAGGTATTTCAATTCTGCAATGCATGATGGGAAATGTTTTAAACGATCGCGCCGCCACGAGTGTGTCTTGCACAATAAAGTATTTTTATCCTTATTTTTATTATTTTGGAAGTTGGGATTAAAATACTGTAGTGTGCAAAACACACTCGTGGCGGCGCGACCGCTTGACACATTTCCCATCATGCATTGCAGGATTGGAATACCTTCTTATATATTATCTTAGGGATAACTAGATAATTTTTCTATTTTTGCCTAATTTATTATATTTTATGTTATTTTTTCATAATAAAAAGTGTCCCACTGTCCTTTTTTATTAATTTGTGGCCCACATTATTCTGAATTTATAGGCGAAAAGTAATTTTGTTTAAATAACCAATGTACCAAAAATATGTTATTTTTTTTTAGAATAAAATAATTTTTTTTAGAATAAAATATTTCATAACTTTTTAGGTTATTGTTTTAAAAGTTGCCTCCTTTACGAATCTGGATTTTTTTTTCGGCAACTTTTCGTTTACGAGATATTCATCATCAAACTAACCTCATTTTCACTACATTCCTCCTTCTTTTTGTACACAATGCTTGATTTTTACACTAAAGTGCACACAATATTTTATAAACCCCTTTAAAAACCTTGTATTTTTATTTATTTTACACCTTTTTTCCATTAGATTGCGAACTGTCAAGTTCAAAGGCAGCAGCCATATTTGTTTACAAAACCCCTAGTGTAGACATGGTTGCCGCCACGTTGCAGCGTGTGAAAGTTGAGGTTCGCCATTAAATGGAAAAAAAATGTAAAATAAATATAAAAACAAGTTTTTAAAACTTGTTTGTGAAATATTGTGTGCCAATTTAGTGCAAAAATCAAGAATTCTGTGCAAAAAGAAGGAGAAATAGTGTAAATAAGGTTAGTTTAATTTTCAACTTTTATGATGAATATCTCGAAAACGAAACGTTGCCGAAATTTTTGCAGATTCGTAATTAGCGCCTCAAAAAACCCCCGTATACCAAATTTGGTCAAAATCGGAGAGGAGGCAGCTTTTGAGACAATTACCACTATTTATGTGGCTAATCAATATTTTTAAATAAACTGAAATTTGAAAAAAAACCATAATTAGAATGATTTAAAAATTAATATTTTCAATAAACTTATATCTAATCCAAACTTCTAACATAAACTATACGCCACTGGTCGAAACTGCAAGGCTCCGTACAATGTTGCCCTGATCTTTCCTAATTTATCTTCCATCCTTTTTCCCCTTATATGATATTATTGATAATGTCTGGGACAAAACAAAGTGTCACTTATGAAAGAAATGTTAAGTCTTTTCTTTCTTTCGTCTGAGATTATTATATTTTTAAAACGCTTATATTTTTTCATTGAAAGGATGACTTCCTTATTAAAATATTTTAAGACAGCTGCAGGTCGGTAGCAAACGTAAAGTTTTTTTTTTATTTATAAATACCTACTCCAGAGCACAAAAAGCAATCCTATAATTTAAATGTCGAGTTTGTTTATAAACTTTGCTAATTGCTAATCCCGATAATTAACCAAATAAAAGTTGTCTACCAGAATTAACGAAAAAACGCGGCAAATTTATAGTTGGATCATTTTTAAAATGAAAATTCGGCGCCCTTTGAAAAGAAAAAAAAAACATAAAAAGTAGCAAAAAAGATTTGGTTTGAACTGCGGCTGCCTTTCCTTTTAATAATGTGCCGCTTCCCGCACGTGTCTATAATAATAGACCATCTTAAAAGCAAAGACGACCGACAATAAAAATGAAACCTTTTTCCTACTTTTTATGTTTTTTTTTTCTTTTCAAAGGGCACCGAATTTTCATTTTAAAAATGATACAACTATATTAAAAAAGTAAAAATCTAATAAATATGACAACGCTAGACACACGAACCTACCTCATGTCGTCACAAGCAATGGCGGATTCAGAGAGGGGCGAATGGGGCGATCGCCCCCACGTCAGGGGAAAAATAATAATAAAAAAAATGAGTTAAAAATTAAAAAACGTAACTGTTGTTGCGGTACTTAGTTAATTATTAATTAAACACTTTTTATGTTGCCTATTGCATTTGGTTCGGCATTAGTAATTTGTAAAAAATAATGTGGTCGCTATAATACGTAGGCCTACTAGTCCAGGAAACAAAGCTAAAATAAGTGCAAAACCTGGCAATTTTTTAACATGCATAGATTTGCATGAAAATTAAAAATTTAACTTAACTAACCCTCCTCTTCAAAATCTATATATTATGCCGATTGGTGCTGTTTATTTTTTAGGGGTGAAAACTACCGTTTATTGCTAAAACCTATAAAACTATACATTAAAGCATTAGCTTAGTAAAATTTAATCAAATAGGGAGAAAAAGGTTATTCTGTTTTTTAAAAAATTTTTTAAAATATTTCATCCCTTAAAAATCAACCCTTATATGATTTTAATTTAAAAAAAATATTTACCGTAAAAACTAATATATTATCACAAATGTTTGCATAAAAATTTGGGATTGAGCTTAGCTTAACCTTCTGTTAAAAATTCCATTATGCTTTTAGTAGCTTTATGGGTAAAATACCCTTTATTGCAAAAACCTTCAGAACTTCCATATTAAAGCTTAAGTCACATAAAATTTAAATATGTTTACAAATAAGTATTTAATTTTTGCAACATTATTTAATATTTTTCAACCCGAAAATCAAACCTTATTATAATTTAATAAAAACAATTATTTACCCTAGAAAGATTCACATATCGTCAGACTTCTAATTAAAAAAAAATGACTGCTCAAAAAATATTACTAATTTAATTTTTGTAATTTTTTTTTTCCCCTTTAAAAAACCACCCCACAATATTACAATGCAAAAATAGTACAAAACCCTCATTTAAAAAAAATGCATCGAATTGCAGAAAAAGTTGGAATTAAGTTCGACTTACCTTAAAGTGTTAATTAGACGATGAGCGCTTTTTTATTTTTTTAGGGGGTAAAATACCCCTTTTTTACTAAAAACCTTCAAAACTTACTTTACTTTTATATTAAAGCTTAACATCAAGTAAAACTTGACTCAAAGAGGTTGAATAATAAAAGTTTAATCTTTGAAAATTTGTTGAAAATTCAACCCTTAAAAGTAACCTCTATTATGGAAAAAAAAAAATTTAATAATTAAAATACGTACAATTACATTAAAAATGTATTGAAATGAAAAAATATTTACAAAAAAATGTATTTGTTTTTGAATGCTAAAAAAAATTTGGGTTTTTTAAACGTAACTTCTTCAGTTTTTTTGATAAAAGTTCTTTAAAAACCATTATGTTGGTTTTTTTTTTTTTAAACTATAAGGTCCGATATATTAAAACTGTTTAAAACCCCAACTTTTTTAAAGGATGTCCAAAGAGCTAAAACAACAACCTTTTAAA
>JAHBCN010023032.1:0-12845 GCA_019359885.1 Listronotus oregonensis | reverse complement strand
CAAAACTTTTATAATTTGGTACCTTATATTTTTTGAGATTTTCCCAAAAAAAGTGGAGGCTTTTTTTTACATTTTTTGTTATTAAAATTGAATTTTTTTTGCAGAAAAATTTAAAAAAATTCGTTTTTTCTAGATCCCTTTTTTGGATAGTTTAAACCATAACATATTTTAGAGACTTGTAACTAATTTTCCAGGAATCCTTCCAAAGACTTTAGAGTTGATTAGTCAAAATCAAATATTTTTTTTTTTTTTAAAAAGTTCTTTTAATTACGGTTTTTTAGTGTGAGATTCGGCCCCCTTTTGGATTAGCCATGTAAAATGTAGTTAAAATGTAACTTTAAAGAACCAAAATGCCGTAAAAGGGGTTTTTACTATTTGTTTATTTTAAGGGAAAATTTAATTTTTTTTTTTCGTTGGAATTTGAATTTAGACCGGGATCCCCTTGCTTGGTTCCCTATTAAAAATATTTTAACTAAAACTTCAAAAACAAAGAATTTAAGGGCCCCCTGCACCGATCGTTATTTAAGCATTTTTAATTTAAAAAAGGGTTTTTTAAATATAATTTCCCCTATTTGCCAAACCAGCTAAGGATTTTAAAAAACCAAAAATTATGGTTTAAAGGGGAAAAAGCCCTTTCCCCCTAATCAAATTTTATTTATATTTCTTTTGCTTTTTTGTTCCAGTCAAAATAAAAAAAATGAATAAAATTTTTTAAAATATGGACATTTGAAATTTAAATTTGGGTTTTTCAACAAGTTTATGTAAAAAAAAACCATCAAGGAATTCCCGGGGTTTAACCTTCTTAGAAGATTTAGGCTGTACAATTATCTCAAATTTAAATTCTTTTTTTTTTTGGGAAAATTTAATTTTTTTTTTGATTATGTTTTCATTAGCTTTAGGTGCTGTATTATTTAAATTAGTCGAAAGGTTCAAAACCACAGTTTTTTAAATTCAAAGCAAAATTAATCATGTTCAGAATTTTTTCCTATCTGAGGTGGCCCCCCTGTATACTTTATTTTTATTTTTTCACCGCTGCTTTCCCCCGTTTTTTTTTTCTTTTTTTTTGGAAAAAACAAAAAAAAATTTTTTTCCCCCAAATTAAAACCCCCCAAAAAAAAATTTTCCCCCCCGGAAGGGGGGAGGCAGGGGGTGTCCGTCGGCCCCCGGGTTTTAAAAATTCCAAAAAAAATTTTCTGTCTAAATTTTTTAATTTCAAATTTCCTAAAAAATTTAAAGAATATGATTATTATTTAAAATAAACTTTGGTATATTTATTTTTTTTTAATTCAATTAATTCTAATAGTAAATTCTAAACTTTTTACCCCCCTACATTTTTTTTTGGGGGTTGGGATACTAACGGGGGGGGGGCTAAGGGATGTAAGGGTCAGTTTATAAGCACGAGGTCCCCCGCTGCTTTGTAATTTGGGGAAGGGAAACACATTTTCTTGTGTGGGGTGAAAAAAAGATTTTCCTTTTGTTTTGTTGAAAAAAAAATTTTTTAAATTTTGATTTTTTGCACATAGAATAAATTGCGTTGTTGCTTTAATATGGAAGGTTTTAAAAAAATTCGATACATTTCCTTTTTTTTTTTAACATTTTTCTTATGAAGATTTGAACTTAAAAAAAAAAAAACCTTACTAAATTTCCCCTTTTTAACGATAACAATTTTTTTCCTAAAAAAAAGTTAAAATTTAAACAACTATTACATTGTCAAGGGAAAAATTTTATTTTTTAAAAAAAGAAATATATATATATATATATATATATATATATATATATATATATATATATATATATATATATATATATATATATATATATATATATATAATATATATATTTTATATATATATATATATATATATATATATATATATATATATATATATATATATATATATATATATATATATATATATATATATATATATATATATATATATATATATATATATATATATATATATTATATAAAAAAAAAAAACCAATTTTTTTCTGTTTTTACCGAAAAGTGTTGAGATGCGACAGTCATGTTTGGTGTCTATATAAATTTTTTTTATTAACTGAAAATGAAAAGCAACCTAAATTTCATGGCTTTTGCTTTTAAATAAGTTTCTGAACCCGGCAAATGAAAGTGTGACATCTCTTTCAAAAATTACCACATGACAACAAAAAAGATAAATACTTATTTTATTAATATAAATTAAGATTAAATTAAATACGTAAAAAAAATATAACCAAAATTTATTTTAAAAAATTTATTAATATTAAAATTTAAATTATTATATATATATATATATATATATATATATATATATATATATATATATATATATATATATATATATATATATATATATATATATATATTATATATATATATATTATATATATATATATATATATATATATATATATATATATATATATATATATATATATATATTTATTTTAAAAAAAATTTTTTAAATATTTTTTATAAAAATATATTTTATTTTTTACCTTTTTTATACCACTAATTTTTACCCCATTGACTATACTACAAAATTTTACGGTTAATGTTAAAAAGGGGTGCCCCAACATTCCCGGTAAATGCCATTTAATAAAAAATCTTTAAAAACAAAAACCAAATAATGCAGAACAAAATTTGTTTTTAACCCATAACTTAAAAATATGGAAACGCATAGAAATTCATGCAAATATGTTATTTATTATTATTTTTTTAACGAAAAAAAATTAGTACAACCCAATAAAAAGTTCGTAGATTTCATAATTATAAAATTTTTTTTAAAAAAAATATTTAAATTTTAAAACCTTCCTTTTTAGCATTGAAAGGAGTTTTTTTTTTTTTATGATTTAAAGAAATGTTGGTTAATGGGAAACCATTGAATTTGGGGAAAACCACTTGCACCTCTAAGTAGGTGCCTACTGAGATATTTGGAATTTTATAATTAAGCAGTTAAACGGATAATTTAAGTATTTCAATGGTTTTAAAGATCTGTCTAGTGATGGAAAATTTTTTTTTAAATATTGAAGATTTAAGCACCTATTAAAAAAATTTTTTTATTCCCTTTTATTTTTTTGTTGGAAATTTAAAGAGAATGATTTTTTGTTTTTTTTCAACCGAATTTTGTTATTTTTTTTTTTTGGATCCCTTTTTAAAAAAAAAAAAGTTTTTTTATATTTTATCGCTGTCGAGTTTTGATCTATTTCTCCTGAACAAAGGGGATATTAATTCTAATTAAGTCTACGTTAATTTTAAGGGAAAAAAAGGCCTTAAGGGAATTTTAGCCATACCGTAAACTTACAACGGCCTTTGCCGCTTAAAAAAACCGTTCCCCCGGGGACATAATAAAGTTAAGAAAAACCAGCTGGCACGGGGAGAACCGGATGGGAAAAGGCCAGTGAAGGGGGGTGTGTTATGTATTTTGGTACTTGGACAACGTCGACGGTACGAGGAGAATTTAAACATCAAAAACCTTCCCCTGGAAGGAGAACCTTTTCTTAGTCCCGGTAATAGGGGTGCGTAAATTAAAGTCGGCAAACTTAGAATTTTGCTTAGAAATTGGAAACCATCCAGACTGATGCCCGACCGAAATAATTTCAGTAGTACGTGATTATATGCCCTTTTTTTTACGTTAAAATTATAACCCAAACCGGGAGGGAAAGGATACCACAACGGGGAAATTTTGGGGTTAAAAAGGTTTTGGGGAAAAGGGGTTTTTCAAAAAAAAATTTTGGGGAAAAAGGGGGGTCGGGGAGGAAAATTTCCCCAAACCCAAAAAAAATTTAAAAAAAATTATATATATTTAAAGGGGGAGGATTTATGGAAAAAAAGGGGGTTAATTTTAAAAGGGCCCGGGGAAAAAAATTTTAAAGCAAAACCCCAAAGGGGGGAAAGGTTTGGTTTTTTTTCCAAAAAAAAAATTTTAAAAAAAAAAAAATTTGGGGTTTAGGCTCCCCTTTTAAAAATTTACTCCCAAAAAGGGTTTAAATGGCAAAACTCCGAAAAAATCATGGTTTGGGTTTGATACAATACAATACAATACATTAAAATAAATTTAAAATTTTTTTAAGGGAATTTTCCCCAAAAAAATTTTTTGAAGGATCCCGCAAACCCCATGGAAAATGGATTTTACCCTTTTTTTTTTAAAAACCCTTTAAAAAATTAAAAGTTACCCCAAAACTTTAAAATTTAACCCCCCAAAAATTTGGCACCCGGGGAAAATGCATTTAAAAAAATTTAAAAATTTGTAAACCCGAAGCCACCCACGAGTCCTGGGGGTTTTAAACCTTTTTTCCCCCAAAAAAATTCAACTACTCCCCCCCCCCCACAACCCCCTTTTACCACCGACCAAAGCCTGCCATGTAATTTTTCCTGTTTGGGGGTTTTAAACCGTTTGATCACAAAATTCCGTAAAAACCCCCAAAAACCCTTTTGCCCCCCCAAAACTAAAAAACCCCAGGGGGGTCGGGGGAAAAAACCGACAAATTTTAGCACGTTCGAGTGAAGGCGAAAGGTAAGTGACCGATTGTTTTTTCTGTCTTTGCACGCTTGCAGGGCTGTCTCCAAGGTAGTTTGAAGGTTTATAAGGCCAAGCTGTAGAACAAAATTGTCCAAGGGGCAGGGCAGCAGGAATGGGGGAAAACAGGCTCCTCGGAACTTGCGCAATAAACAGTGTTAACATTGTCAAATTCAAACTAACTATCCCTTTTTTCTGTTTTTTTAGACAAATTGTTTGTTAGGTATTTTTCCCAAAAAATTTTTAAAAAAAAAAAAAAAAAACACGATTTTTAAATACATTTTAAACATTGTATGATAGTTTCGTGTACTTATCACCAATTTTGTGATAAAAGAAGGGCAAGAAGTGAAAAACGAATTTAATTTATTATCATGTTTAAAGGTCGATATAAAAAAAATAAAACGTTAAAAAAAAAACTTCCCTTAGAATTGAAATTTCAGAAAAAAAAATCATGGAAATCGGCGAGGGTCAAGAAAGAAAAATTTTTCCCAAAATTTTAACCGGTTGTTTGTGTTTTAGGCTCATACAAAAAATTTTTAAATTTAAAATTTTTATAAAAATAAAGAAAATAGTGTCACCCCCTGCAAAAGCTGTTAAAATACCTATAAAAATGCGACATACCCCCACATCCCTGGTGGTGGGGAAGGGCTTTTCCCTGGGGGATCATTAACAAAAAGAAGAGCTCTTTTTTTAATGAAATCAAGGAGAAAGAATTTTAGAAAACGCCATTCCCCGGGGGTGAGAAAATATTCAAAGATGGTCTAATTAGGAAAAATATAAAATATCAGATTAGACGGAGAGAAATACTTTCTGGCTCAAAAATTGGAACCCCAAACTTTTTTAAAGCAGCTGAGGCTATGGATGTAATATGTTTGGGGCCAGTTATGGTTATTTTCAAAAAAAGGGGCCCAAAAAGATTTTTAAAATTTTTTTTTTTTGCGACACCGAATATGAATGTCTTGGAGCATTAAACTGGACAAGATTTTTTAAAACCCCAAAACAAGATTAGTTTAAGGTCTTGAAAAAAGAAATTTTTGGGAAAAAATTTAAATTTTTAGCAAAACTGATAATAGGATTAATTGTAAAAAAGGGATTGTTGATGTGGAAGAAAAATAGTTGGTGCTTTGGGGACCCAGCATTAATTTAGGGGGAAAACTAAGATGATGATATGAGATTAAAGTAAAAACAATAAACACAAAAAAAATAGTCAAAAATTTTAATTAAAAAATAATTAATAAATAAGGAGGGTTTTTTTTAATCCAAAAAATTTCTGCAACCACAAAAAAAATCCCACAAGGCAAAACAATTGAAATTTAAAAACGGGCGTTTCCCTAGCGCCGCCCCCCCTCGCACACGAAAAAAAGGGGAAATCCGACTCTGTCGAAAGCATATTTTGTTGTTTTCCCACAAAACTGATTTATCAGTGTGTATGTGGGGGGCACATTACAAAAAAATTTTGTGAAATATTGTTACTGCGCAGAATCGTAACGGCCTCTTAATGCCAGTTATTTTTATAGGAGCCGGGCATTTTTTGATCGAATAGGGGCCCCGTTTGGGCTTTCATAAACCCTTTTAAAATTTCTTGGCTGTTTTGTAGGTATACGTTTGAAGTAGGTATTAACTAAGTCCCGGTTGTAAATGGGGGGGTTTAACCGGTTTTACGCTGATCATCGGTTCAACGGAAAAAAAACGTTGTACAAGGGCCCGGGTTTAGACGGTGAACTGTGGTTGGGGTCTTGGGAAAGTCCGAATTTGGTCTTTTTAAAGATGAGTTTTTGAATTTTTTAAACCCCACTCTTTTTTACAGATCACCTTGTGTTTTAAAAATTTAAAAATTGATCTTGTATAAAAGATATGACAGACCCCAAAAGGTTTTTTGAAAAAATAACTTATTAATGTTGCACACCCCCGAGCCCCATAAATATCCCGAAATAGACTAGATCATTTGAATATTTGGAATGACAAATAATTTAAGGCCAGATTTGGGTTTAAAAAAAAAGTTGTGAGATTTAATATAGATAAAATTTTTTAAACAAATTTCATCTGTTACGGGTAAGTAAGATTTATATTGTTTAATTACATTTAATTTTAAGTTTAAATGTTCTATTTTTTTTTTTTAAACCATGCACTAATTCCTACTAAAAATGGTATGCATTGCTTTACGATTTCTAGCCACTGGAATTTTTTTTGCAAGTTTTTTTGAGATTTGGAAGGTTTTGGGCAAGTCAACGGCAAGTTGAAAAATATCTATGGTTTAAGAATCAGTTGCCGAATTGGGGCTAAAATTGATAAAAATGCTAAGAACTGAATCTAAAATTACCATTGTGAGGCGAGGATTTTTTAGCATCCTGGAGGAGCAGATGCAGAAAATTACAGAAAACAAAAAAGGATTTATTTTTTCATACAATATGTAGCTACTTAGCATATGTGATTTATTTTGTCAGTAGTGTTTAAAAAAAATGTAAAATTAAACAAAAAAATACAATACAAATACATACTCATTATTAAGTTGTTTTTTTTTTATAAAATCAAAATCTTTGATTAGGTTAAGTTGTGGCAATTTTTTTCTTTTTTTTTTCTTTGTGGGCTTTGCAACTAATAGTTCAGGAAAAACCTGCAGTGGTACAACACCCCCTTCGAACTGGGTTCAACAGTGAACTGCAGTTAAAAAAATTTGTGTTGAACCATTGTTTGTAAAACCCGGGGCCCAAAAAGTCGATCTATGTCAACGTCAGGAATCAGTCCTAAAATTTTATTTACATATTTTTATATACCCTGAATACATTATTCTCATGCAGGTAAGTATTAATTTCAAAGTCAGTTTTTATAAGGACAATAAATATCAATATTAGTAGAATATTCCAAGTGATCATACGGTAGATACTAAATAAACTTAGTAGATATATTTAACGCTTCTTAGAAGAGGTTCGACTACATAAATGTTCTTTTTTTGTACCCGACACCTTCTTCTGTGTATTAAAATAATGTATGACTGACGAGGAATTCCCCCATGAGAAAGACTGGCAAATCCGAACTAGTTCTTAAAACTGACGGCCTTCAATTAGCAAAGCGGTCGCACGAGACATCATATTTTATCATAGGCGGCGCATATACACAAAATATATTTTGATTTAAAAAATCCTTAATTCGATTAAAATTATAACTAGAAGGATAGATTTTTACATTTCCAAACTGCTGTCATCTTTTAAATTTACCCCTAAAAAACCCTTTTTGTAAAAAGACCTAGTTTTAAAAACACAATACTGAAATATTATTTAAAACAAGTGGGAAGTGATATTTTTTCCGCACGCGACGGCAGCCCACGAACGACGCGAGAGTCGGGTAAAGCCGTAAAGGGTGGAAAAGACACTTTCCGTACGTGTTAAAACTTTTTTTCTACTAGTGTGTGGAAAAAGTCCCCACAAACAACCATTAGATAATATTTTTTTTTGACCATTACTACTTATTATTAAACAACATTAATCGTAAAAGAACAGTTGCTAGCTTTTTTTGCAAAAAATCGCGAACCCAAGGGTTGTTGTGGGTAAGTTGCGGAGGTGGAGATTGCCGTTGGGGTGCAATTGAACCGGTCGCCGTTACAGGTAACAGAGACACATTGTTGTCTGCTAGAAGACGGTACAATGGGCCTTATGCGTTTTGCTGTGTTAAAAGGTAAATTAATTTTGAGATAATATTTTGTTTGAAACTTGTAGAGCTTTCTAGGTCCCCCTTCTGCAACAGATGATGACTTCCAACCCCCAAGGGGTCTTTTTTTTCCCTTTATGCCTTTACCGGGAATTAGCTAACATTGTATTCTGAGGAACGGCGAAAGCTATGCCCCGGGTTAAAGTTCGGGTTTGGAAGACGTAAATGGAGCTATTTCAGGGCATCTTCCCAAAAAGTATTTATTCCTATGCACTGGACAGTACCAGCCAATTTTTTGTAATTAACAAAAAATCTTCTGTGTGCTATTTCGGGCTTTCGGAAACTGGAATACTTTCTATACAAGGCTAGATATTTTCCATTTTCAATTTCCTCGGAAAATGACAAAATTTCGGCTAGAATGGTTTTTTGGGGTCTGGGAAAAATTACAATTAAAAAATTCCCTTATCGTCAATATCATCAATGCTAATTTTCCCTCAATTCTTCTCGACGACCGCACCAGCTAGTCCGAAAATTGTTTCTACCCCTTTACCGCTAGAAACATCATTTGGGCATCATTAATAAATTTTTTCTATTTCATCTTTCGAGAAAAATTAAATATTTGCTTAAATCCATGTTCTCTTTGATCTTAATGACACTTTTTAACATGGAATACCTTGACCATAAGGTATTGGGTTTACATGGTTTAGCAAGTTCCGCGAAATATGCCATAAAAACTTTTTCTTTCATACTTTTGATTTTTTTCTCGCCACACCAGCTTGTAAATGCTGTATATTCTTTCTCGTACCTGTGCCTGACTTGGACGGCAACAAATCTAAATTTGCTATTTCGGCTGCTTTGAGAATGGATCCCGGTAATTCCCCGTCAGAAAAACTCATGGGGAAAAGTTTTTTTTTCAAAATCGACGATACTGATCAGAATTTTTCTAAAGACACTTTTTTATCGATGACTTTTAATGACTTTGATCTTTTATAATATGAAAATCGGCACCGGTAAAAACTAAAAAAAACTGACAAGCAAGCTTAATATATACCAGGATGTTTGGGGAAAAAATGTTTTTAAAACAATATTAATTTTTAAATGAATGTATCGTTGATCTTACACCTAATTTGTACAAATAAAAGAAAAAAATAACAGAATTATACTAAGTCAAACTTCAGGAATTTTAAAAAAATTTTTAAATACCCGTTTAAGTGGGAAATTTGCAAGGGTTTACTTTTCCGCACTAGTGCGGGAAAAAATTTTTTTTCCCACTAGTGCGGAAAAAAACCTTTTCAAACTAAATTGCGTGCGGAAAAGTGCTGCTTTCCCCACCTTTGTAGAAAAAGAATTTTTTTACACCCGTCGTCTAGGGAAAAAGTGGATACCCAAAAAAAATAAAACGAGAAAAATGCGGGGTGACAAAATCCTGTACACTTTCTTCAACCTTCACTCCCCCTTTTTTATGTGGTCAGTTTTTTTAAACTGTTAACAATAAGGTTTCGAATATTTTCATAAAATTTTGGTGTCGTAGTAAGCACAGGGTATATATTTTAAAAGTATTTTTGGATTTTTTGCTTTACCCCCCCTTTTGAAGGGTGAGGGTTAACTTTGGAATTTGTAATAAAATATTGTGTTTTTAATTTTAAAATACGAATTTGCTTGAAATATAGGCCTGTGCGCAGAAGAAAATTGCTCTATTGCTTACGGAATTATGATCAAAGATAGTTTAATTAAATTTAAAAATAAATTGGTGATTTTAACTAGACTAAGAGGCGTTTTCATTAAAAAATCCGTAATGTCTTTTTAAGAAGGATAAAAAATTTTTAAAGTGGTTTAAAAATTTAAATATGGAAAACAAAGGAATCGAATGTATAGACGTTGACATGTTCTTAATATTGGAGGAGTGCAGAAAGAATTCTAGCCAGGCTGTACTAGTGTGGGTAGAAAGGTTTTTCCAAAATCCCCAAGTTCTCATTTGGGATTTAAAATATTGGGAAAGCTGAGGTCGTATGACTAAAAAAGGGCCCCAAAAAAACTAAACTATGGGTTTTTTACTAAAATCCAGAATGATAAAAATTAATGTTTTAGGGGCGGTAGCTATTGATCCTCATACAGGTACCAGGCGGCTTGCTTTAGAAAATTGGAAAAAGACCCTTTAAAAAACGTTTATGGCTATTAATGCGATTCACGCCCTTTAAATTTTTTAGATCAAATGTCTGAAAATAGGTAGCTTGGTCGGGGGTGGTTGGGCAACTGGCCTGCTCGTTCACCAGGGGTTTTACCCCAATTAACTTTTTTTTTGGGCTTTTATACTTTTGGAAATTAGGGGGAAAAAAACTTTTTAAGGGATTTGGAAAAAAAATTTTACCATTATAGACTACTCCAATAAAACTTTTTTTCCCCACTCATTACTGTAAAAGTTAATAATAAAATAAAAAAACTGACAACTACTAAATTCTCATTTTAATTGTGCATATTTATAGTCTGTCTCAAAGTATATCGTTATGGTTTTGACAAACCCTACCCCCCCCCCAAAACCCTTTTAAAGATTTTATTACCTATTGTTATTGGGTAAAACCCATTTGTTCCAAAAAGGACAGGGGGGGGGGGGCCAGGTATTTTTGAGTATTAACCATTAGGCATATAAATATTTTGGCTAAAATTTTTAGTGGCAGTGTTGAATAAACCCTTTTTATTTTGGGGTTTTTGAAAAAAGTTATTTTACGAGAATATAACTATGTCGCGTCTAAATCATTTGTCATTAGATGCAAAACAGGTTGTGGGAAAATTTTATGAAACTTTAATCAGTAGAGGGGCTAATTAAACAAGAAGCTTTAAAAAAAACCTGTCTACTTACAAAAACTCCCAATATCATCGATAAGGGATATTATTATTAGTGAAGGATCAGGGCCGGAGCGAACAAGGGGGGAAGGAGGGGAGGCTCCCCCCCCAGGTGATTGATAGGGGCGCCAAATTTACTCTTAAAGGGGCGTCAAATTAAGAGAGGCAAAATAAAAGAATACTATTAAAAATACATCAGCATCCCATAAAAATTGTTATTTGCTATTCTGTAACGCGTTGTAACCTTAAAAAGCCTATTCTTGTGTATACAATGTCATTTTTCGCGTCTTGTTTTGTCTAGCGCCAACGAAATTTTATAACTCTGGTGGAGATATATTATATCTGCTAAACAAACGGGCTTTGATAACATACATTAATAATGGCATTTTTGTATGTACTGAATAAAAATATCTTAGGCAATTGAGACTTTTGGGAGATATTTATTTATTTTATAAGATTAACAACAAACTTTATTAGCTAACAGTAAATTATATATTAGTGTTGTCAATATTTTTTTTGTTGGTTTTATATTTATTTTCATCATTCCCGCTTAAAGTGCTTTCAGTGAAAATACTAATACTTGGTTTTGTGGGTGTTAGTGGTGGTTAGTTAAGAATATTTTTTTTTTTTTTTAAAAAAAAACATAGTTTTTAAAAAAAAAAAACCAAAAAATATAAAAAATTTAACTGCCAGCCGCCGTGGAAAAAAAAAAAAAAAAATTCCCCAAAGGTTTCTTTTAAAAAAAAAAATATGGTTCAGTTTTTTAAGAGACTACAAATACACTGTAAGTCTCATAAATTTAATTACAAAAAATTACAGGTTTAGACCCAAACCCGCATACCTTTAAACTATATTTTTTTCGCAATTATATAAAAAAAAAAGGAAAAGATTAAAAAACAAATAAAATTTAAAAATTTTTGGGGTATGGTTTTTGGGGGGTTTGGGAAAAAGTATGTCTGCCTTGTTTTTTAAAGTTCTTGAAAGTTTTAAAAAATTTTGGGGAAAACGAGTCCTGGGAACAATCTTCTCCACCAGTGCAGTGCAAAAAAATCAAGCGGGAAAAGGGGAAAAAACCATGCTGAGTTTTGCGAAAAGAATAGTACGGGCAGGTCCGAACTTTTCAATAAATAATTATAACCATGCTAAAGTTAACAAATGTCAAATTCAACTAACTAATTTTCACTGTTTCTTTTTTACAAATTTTTTTGGGGGTTTTTTTGGGAAACTATTGGAGAATATTTAAAAGTATTTTAAAAATTATTTTTAAATTTCTTTACCGCGTTTAATTTGTTAAAAATTAGATTTTATATTATTCGCTTTAATATGGAAAAAAATTAGATGGGGGACACTTGTTTTGTTTAAATTTGGGTTTTCCCAAAGTTTTGTATTTTCACCAAAATCTTGATAAAACAAATGAAAAGACTATTATTTTTGATAAATGTCAAACATTGTATGATAGTTTAGTGTACTTATCACCAAACTTATGATAAAAGAAAGGCAAAATAGTGGAAATGAGTTTATTTAATTATTTATGATATTTAATAATCGGTATCTCGAAAATAAAACGTCGAAAGAAGTTTGTTTTTGTTTGGGACCTTTTAAGTTTGTGGTTAGTTGTAACTGTAAAAAAATGCATTAAAGTGGCACTTTTGGAAACTTGTTGGGAGGGCCCGAGGGAATTTTATTTACGAGCCCCCGAAACCGAAGCCGTGAAAAACCTATAAAAAACGAAATATTCTCTAAAGCCTGTCGGTGGGGGAAGAGAACAAAGTTTTTTTGAGGGTTGTGACGCAGTATACTTAATTTAAAAATTGGACTAGGGGGGGCCAAAATCAC
>JAHBCN010023031.1:0-13004 GCA_019359885.1 Listronotus oregonensis | reverse complement strand
AATTTTGGGTCTGATTAAACCTGATTTTCTAAGGTCATCATTGTCTTAAAATTTTAAAAAAAAACCCCTTAAATATGATAATACCGCCCTTTTTTTGAGGTTCGGAAAAAAAGGTTTTTTAGACATTTTCTTTTTGTTTTTTAAAAAACCTTTTACTACCAAATTTCAAGTTTCTGCCCCCAGGGATGCCCACATAGTCAGTTAGTAGTAGTAAAATAGGCGTTTTTTAAAATCGCTTTTTCCAAAACCACTTGAATAATTTTTTTAAATTTTTTTAAAAGGGTAAAAAAATTTTTTTATGTTTTTACCAAATCTCATTTTTTTTGTGGAACATAACGAAGTTATGATAGGGGGAAAAAACCCCACGGCATTTCGTTTTTTCCACTGGGTGCTTCGGCCGGCGGCCCCCCCTACCTGCGCCTAGGAAAAATTTAAAAAACTTAACAAAAAAATTTAAAATTAATAGTAATCTTTTTTAAAAAAGGGGATTTTTTTTTTAAATTGAACGATTTTGTCTAAAAGCCAGTTTATGTTTATAATAAATTTCCCCCCAAAAATACACGTTAGTTAATCCGCCCCCGTTTTTTTTCCTATAATTTGCAGTTCAAACTGTTCTTTTGTGAAGGACAAACAGATTCAATCGGAACGGGGGGCCCAAAAAAGATTCTTTTAGGTGGCATTTTTTCTTTTTTTTTTCCTTTTTCTTTTTGGGGAATGGATACTTCAAGAATAATTTCTAAGAGATTGTCTCTGTTGTTTTTATCTTACTTCCCCCAAAATGACTGTTGGGGGGTTTTTTGGGGTCTCGTTTAATGGGCAAAATAACGGCTTTTTTTTTTTGGGGGTTGTCTTTGAACATTTAAAATTTTGTAAGGCCAAGTACTAAAATTGGTTGGTTACTTGCAAATTAGATTTTCTTGCTAGTCCGAAGCATTTTTTATACGGGGGGGTAAATAAAAGTCGTTCCCCTTTTAAAAAATTTATTTTTTCAGGGCGTTTTATATATTTTTTATAGGGACAGTCCACAAACTTAAAACCTAAGTACGACAAGGGGGTTTTTTAAGTGGAGTAAATTTTGTAAGGCCATTAAATATTGGGCAATTCTTTTTCCCTTTTGTAAAATGGGGTTATGCCTTCGAAAATAAAAACCTGTTAAAAATCTAATAAACATGTCCGTTTCATTTTTAAAAAAAATTTTTTTTTAAAGCCAAAAAAACTTTAGATAAAAAAAATTTTTTAAATTTTTTATTATATTGAGCAAAAAGGGTTGGGCCCCAAAAAAGGGGTGTAGCGAAAGGCTTAACATCCCAAAAAATATTTATTTTGTTTAAAAATGGCAGGAAAACTTTAGAGAAGCTGGAAGTGGTCCCCCCCAAATATCGAACCCGAAAAAAGACAATAAATTAGTTAATGTTTAAACCCCAAACCCTTTAAATCTGTAGTTGCAAAAAGGGGAAACAATTTCCCGGGCCCCCGGGGTTTGAACGGCAGGGGAAAGAATAAGGCAAATACCCAAAATTTTGCCCCCCGGGGAGCTTAAAAGTTTTTAACAAATGAAATAAAGAACAACGGGTCTCTCTACAATTTTACTTGGAACCTCCCATTATTTGGGAAAATATAATATTCACCGATGAAAAAGTGTTTCCCGTTTTCCCGTCGTGTAAATGGGGTATTGGTAAAAAAACATCATTTCAATCATCAACCGATTTGATTAAAAAAAATTTAAAAAGGGCAGAAAAAATTTTTGGGGGGTTTTCGGTAAATGTTTGGGGGGTGGCTGAGTGCACAAGGACTTGGTGTATTTATTTTTTCCCAAGGGCGGTTCATGGGGGATATTATTTATATATATATATATATATATATATATATATATATATATATATATATATATATATATATATATATATATATATATATATATATATTTAGGTTTTTTTTAATTTTTTTGTTTTAATTTTTATTTTTATAAAATATAAATATTTTCTTTTTTCCCTTTTTTAAAATTTTTTGATTAAAAATAAAACAAGTTAAAAAAAGGGGGGTTTACAAAAATTGGCGGAAAAGTTAAATTTAAAAAAGTTTTCCCAAATTTAATGGTTTTTTGTACAGTGGAAAAACGTTTCCTTGTCGCTAAGATTTTTTTTCAATAAGACATATCGATTTTAATTATAAACTAGGAAATATTTATGTATATCGTAAGAAAAAAAATATTTATTTCAATCAGTGAAACAAATCCACTTTGGTTTTATTAAACCTTATTCTTTAAAATGTTTATTATCTGTAAGTTTGTGTTTGTTAATAATAAAATTATAACCCAATGATTTTAAAATAAGAAAGCATTACTTAAGAGTTACAAATTCAATTTACAAATATTAATATAGATCGTTATTGAAGTATCTTTATAGTGATCGGTATTGTAGTAAAATAAATTCATTAAATAATAACATAGAAGCTCAGTGTAAACACCCGCAAAGTGAATCCATATGGCCCCCCAAAAAATGGTGCAGGTAAATTTAAAATTGTCCCCCATTTATATATATATATATATTATAATAATATATATATATATATATATATATATATATATATAATATATTTTATTATATATTTTTATTATTTTAATTTATTAATATATTATTTTATTTAAATTTTAATATTTAATAATTAATTATATATATAAAAAATATAATAAATATATAAAAATATATATATATATATATATATATATATATATATATATATATATATATATATATATATATATATATATATATATATATATATATATATTTTTAAAAATTAAATTTTTAGAATTTTTTTTTTTTTTTTTTTTTTTAAAATTAAAAAAAATAAAATTTTAAATTTTAAAAATTTTTAAATTAATTTTGTTTATATATTATATATATATATATATATATATATATATATATATATATAAAAATATATATATATATATATATATATATATATATATATATATATATTTTTATATATATATATATATATATATATATATATATATATATAAAATAAAAAAAGAAAATTTAGACATCCTCCCCAAGATCCTGCACCCAAATAACTAATTTCTAAAAAAACTTAAGAGTACATTTCTGTTTCCCCTGCAGTCTGAAAACAGTGAAAATAAAAAAAAGGGTTACGGGGCGCCCTTCGTAAACAAATTTCCTTCTAGTTAACCGAAAAAAAGGCTAAAACATTTTAGGAAAACCAATAACCTAGAACGAGGGTACTTTTTAGCCAGTATTTAAACCCCCCTAACGTTAATTTTGAAATCCTAAATGTTTTGATCTGCTTTTATGTTGCACTAGACTTTTTTTTTATAAGTAAATTTAGAAATTTTTAAAAAAAATACCTTTTATTTAATATGCAATAGTTATAACTATGTGTAGTTTAGGTGGGTGTCAGTATTTTCAATTTAATTTTTCAAACTGAGAAAGAACAGTCTGGGAGATCCAGGTCTGGTATATATGGAGGATGTTTAAGCATTTCTTTAAATAAATTCGGAATCGTGTTTATTGAAACACACGGCTTATGTGCATATTTATTATTCTGCAAAGGCACAGTTTGTTTTCCACGTTTTAATTTTCCTGTTATATATCATATTGTCTGTTTAAAGGTAAAAGTCACTAAACACATTTTTTTTTACAGGTAAACTACCTTAACTGCTTGCCGTAACGATTTTATCATATAAAAAAACTCATTAACGACCTTAACGATCACTAAACTTCTTGAGTGAAATATTAAACCTACTAGTGACGGTTTATTTTTCCTGTTCATTGGCAATTTTTGTATAAAATTATTGTTATTTCCCAAACCAAAAAATATTACTTAGTGACTTTTACCTTTAAACCAGGTGGTTGCACTATCGCGATGTCTACAAGATGCCGTGAAATGCAAGATCTGCATGTTTTGCTACTTGGACAACATCGAAACTGGAGGAAAAAATGGGTTGAACATCATAAAATCTGCTTCCCATGGTAGCTAGTACTTAGGGCTTATACATGAATTCGTAGGTTGTCTCAAAGATAAAAAAGTAATAAACGTATATATTTTAGGGTTAAATATTACAAAAATAAAAATAATAAATAAACACAAATCATAAGGAACAAAACAATTTTAATTTGGCACAAAAATAAGTTAAAATAAGTTATTTATTTGATAGATTTTATAATTCACAGGCGTCCAAAACAAAAATTTTTAGAAGCTCAACAATTGAAGATAGGTAGGTATATAAAACAAACAAAATACCTAAACCTAATCAAATTTGACACAAACCATACATTTAACAACAACCATTTTGGACAAAAAATTTGTCAAATTTTGACTTTTCTGTCAATTTTTGTAAATCGCTCTTTTTTACCTTGTTTTAATTTTAATTACTATAAATAAAGCAAAGGTAAAAGAAAATATTTATATTTTATAAAAACTAATAAATTAATTAACAATTTAATAAATTCAAACAAACTTAAATATCCTTCCAAAGAAATTTAATATTTTATTGCGGCCCCGTTTTTTTCTAAGACCGAGCTTAGACTTCCAGGCATCGAATGGACCAAAGCCTGAGCGTAGTCCGGATTTCCTCGTAACTTAGTCCACCCCTCTAAAATTTTATCCATAAGTTCTTTTACATTTTGCGGCCTAAAGTCATTTTTACTATTTTTTTTTAACTAATAAGCTCCAAACATTTTCCATAACATTTAAATCCGGGCAACGTGCGGGCCACGGTAAAACCCTGATACCATGCTCTTCCATCCATACATCGACTTGCCAGGCCGTATGAACGGGGCATTTTTTTGCTGAAAGTATTTCTGCCCCAAATCGATCTAGCACAAACAAAGCATGATATTCTGTAGTAGATCTATAGATACCCCCGCATTGACCCTTCCTTCGATATAATAACATACACCAAGTTCTTATGCACACAGCCACCCCCAAACATTTACCAAAAATCGCCCACTACTTCAGTCCGTATTTTTTCCATTAAATCATGTTCCTCATGTTCCTTGGGGCCTGTATACCTCAAGTATCTCATCGTAGCACAACTGAAACACTTTTTTTTCGGTGAATATTATTTTTCCCAAAAAACGGGGTTAAGTAAAATTGTAGAGCAAATAATGGGTTGTTTTTTTTGCATTTGTTAAAAACGGTTTGAATGCTGTCGGTGTAAGCGCAATCAGATATTTGCCTTATTTTTCGCCGTGCCGTTCTAACAGATGCTGGGAAATGGATTTCCGTTTTTGCTGTAACTACAGATTTAATTGGTTAGTTTAGACACTGACAACGGACACCTGTTTTTTTATTAGGATTTTCAACAGGTATTTATATTCAGTAAAAGGTGGCATAAGCCTATTTTTGAAAGGGAAAAAGAGTTGCCCAAGATTTAATGGCCGTTACTGTACTTCGGGTTGACTATTTCTGAATTACCAAACATTTTCTATATTAAAATTTAAGAAGAATTAAAATAACTCTTTATTTAACGCACTTGTCTAAGTTTTAAGTACCTTAAGAAAGACGTCCATTTACCATAAAAAACAAAGGATAGTTCGTTACTTCTTGTCACATCTTTTTGAAGTACCCTTTTTATTGAATTGATTTGACAAACAATGTTTTTTCGATAATAATTCTATTTGATCATTACTCAACAAAAATATGATTTCTGCATAAGATAACCTTTATTAAAATATAATACCTGCAAGAATAACGTTTGCCATGAACGGCGCCATTTAGAAATAAAGCATGGGTCAAAATTCATATTATTAAAAAATTTAAACCCCCCCTTTAAAAACTTTTAGTTTTTATGATACCTGTCGAAATAAAATTTTTAAAGTGTATTTTTTCACATGTCCAAAACGAAAATAATAATAACTGTCAAAATTAAAATTTTTATAAAAATATTATGTATAATATGTTGAAGTTTTTTCCTTTTTAATTTAAATTTTTTTTTTTTTTTTTTTTTTTTTTTATGCAGAATAGTGAAGTTAAAAAAAACAAAAAATAAATAATAAAATTACAATAATATTAAAAAAATTTTTTTGTTACAAAAAACCAAACGGTGGCCCCCTTTTGGTCCCATGTGACGACGCTAACCGGTGGTATAAAGTTAATTAAAAAAAAAAAATCGATAAACGCAATACAACGATATCGCAACAAAGAACCATGCGATGTTACCTTCAAATTTAAAAAAAAAATTCCGGCAGTGCGAAAAAACGGCGAGAGGGAAAAATAGCTCCTCAAACGGTATATACTCAAAGAATTTAACCATTCACAGGTTATTTTTTACTGCAGGTCGCAGATGTGTAATTTTATTCATAGTAAACAATTCCCAGGTCATGATTTATGCTCAAACCTATTTAAAAAGCGCCCCCTATTCATTGTAATCCCAAAAAATTAAATTTGCCGCCCAATATATTTTTCGCTTAAATTTTTAATTACCTTAAAAAATTTCCATTTTTTAATTAAATTTTATAATGCAAACGACTCTTTGTTTAATTTTCTGTTATTGAAACTAAATTAAGGCCAAACAATGGACCGAATAGCGATATTATAAAGTGGAAAAAAGAATGGTTTGAAGTACAAATATTTGGTTAGGGAAGAAAGATAAAAAAGCTGTCCATCCGAATATAAAGCGCAATGAAAACTCCATTGAAAAATGAACTTGCCGCAGCGTACCTAATAAAATACAATATGAATTTTAAAACTGTACAAAAGACCCTTTTACATATCAATGGCCGCCTCACATATGTATCCTGTAAACGTCATTTTTAAATAGATTTTCCACCCCTAAATGGCATTAAAGGCATATCATAACACATTGTGTCGCTGTGTTTATGTAGTGGGGAGGCTCATACATTATTCAAAACCATATTCAGATCATCTACGGCTCGTATGATGGACAAGTGACAGTCTACAGCTGCCGTTTCACGCTTATATGAAATTTCAAGTGTTTTTTTATGCACCTCTGTTTTTTGCCCGGCCCACTGGATGAAATGTTTTTTTTGTTTTTTTCGACGCCTATTTAAAATAAAGAACTAACAGACGGTTGGAAAGAAGTGTTTGTTTAGATTTCTTAATGAACCTTTAATAAAATCATTTAAAAAAATTAGTTTTAGATATACATAAAAATTAATAAAGCAGCTGTCGCAGTAATGAATTGAATTTATTATAATTTTAAACACTTAATTGATAAATTCAATCAAAGACGGGTAAAATAAAAGAGTTTAATTTTTCGATTTGTTAGAACCCGTTGCATGCTTTAAACAGGTTTTAATTTAATTTATACTACAAACCTAAAGTGTAATGCCAGTGGCAAATTTTAGATTATTTTAAAATTACTAAAAAATCCTTAACTGAGTGTTGGTCAATATATTTATATTTTTAGTTTAAAACTAAGAATGAAGTGAAGCGTAAGGGAATTAATTAAAGGGCATAAAAACTTTCTATACAGATAGCGAAGAAATTTTGTGTTTCGTAAATCAGATAACACGTAAAGTACGGATCCCTTACAAAAGATCCACAGCAGGGTTTCTTTCATTACTTTCGCGTAATTGAAACAAGTTTGCTGAGTTTTTTGGCGAATTTCAGATCATTGCTCTTAATGTATCTAAGGCCTTTACCAAAAAACTTTGTGCTTAATCCTTCAGTTTTCTTATTGTGAATGGTCACCTTTCTAGCTTTTACCAAATTAACGAACTTTTTTTCCAAAAACAAATACAGGGTAATGCAGAGTTCTCTTTTAGAAAACTTTTAATTGATACTTGATTAAAATACCAAAAATCTTGTGCAGTTTAATGTTTCAATAATACAATCATGTTCACTGCCAAGAAACAAATATAAGCCATTCTTATCACCTACATAATAATATATGAGCGACCAACTTCTGTAAAACAAAGTCATTTAATAAACCGCAGCAGCTGCAAGAAAAAAATCTTTTTTAAGCCAGACAGTTTTTTCGACACTTTCTGTGTATCCCAAATTAGGTACTACTTGGGGGTGGATTCCCATATATGGAAAATTACTTCTCACAAAACCCTTGGTTCATCCAAAGCTATGTCGTTCAGCTTATTTATTCGTCAATTCCTTGGCTTGGTCTTTAACGAATTAAAAGTATATTTTTTTCTTGCAGCCCCCAACAGGGCAACACAAATTTCCCTTTTTTATGCTTTCCTTACATTACATGTGTTGAAGCTCAGAAATTTTTTCTTCATTTACTACTTTATCTCTGGAGTTTAAGTACAATTTACAGGTGTTGAGAACATAATGACCAAAATCTGTACAATTTTTTTTTCCGTTTTCTGTTTGAAGAAACCTATAAAAAGTATAAAAAATTGATTTAATTGCAATACTATCAATGGGACGAAAACAAAAAAAATTGTTTTTTATAAAACCAAATTGGTGCATTTTTTTGCATAGAAAAGTCGGATAAATCGCTTAAATTGATCATTGTTTGAAAAAAAACTTGGCAGTTTTAAGGAAAAGCAGTCGGTACCCCCGGGGCCCCCGTGGGCCCCAACGTCGCTGTGACACCCAAATTACTCCCACAAACGGCCATAATCTTCCGATTTTTTACGCAAAAGAGACTTTTACTCACAAAACTTGCAGGAAAAATTTTATTCGATAAAAACTGTTTTTAAAATTATTTAAGGAATACGGATAATATTTTTTGTGTCGTTATTCATAAGCCCATAAATTTTTGCTCTGACTACTATTTCCAGCCAATCCCGTACGACTGTACAATCAATAAGACTAATTTTAAAAAAGTCCTTAGTTGCTCTTTAATATTTGTTTAGTTTTTTATAAACATCGTAAGAAAAGTTAGGGAGTTAAAATTATACATAATACATATACGTATGTAACATTTTCTTTATTATCGGACGATGTATAAAAGCCTCAAAAACACTATCTTTGCGGTTAAATATCCCCGGAACTGTATTTTTTATAAATTTTAGTCTGCACCAATCGATGCAGAATTATTTAAATAATAATCGGTATAATTTTCAAAAAAATCCTAAGAAACTGCCTCTTGTGATACAACTACCTTTAAAATGAAAAGCTAATTTCCTGAAATATGATTGTTTATAATATTATGTTTTTAAAACAGGTCAAAGACGGACGCTGTCCAACTAGTCGTTTTTTAAAATCATAGTTTAAGAATTTTGCAGTGATATTTTGGACGATTCGTCGTATTTACTAAATTGTCCACTGTGAATTTAATAAACAGATTATTAAACCTAAAATTTTATTTTACATTATGACTATCATCAATTTTCATATAAACTTTGGCGAAAAGTATGAAAAACAGCTCCAAACATTGCGCTGAATGCGGATCTTACAACTTATCAAACCCCTTTAAATCTTTCCTTTTAGTTGTTGGAACTTTTCTATTACTATTATAACAGTAATAACATTCCGTTATTCAGAAGTGTTTGTTTGGATTTCTTAACGAAGCTTTGATAAAACCATTGTGAAGAAATTAGTTTTATGCATTCGATAATGCAGCTGCTGCGGTTGTGTTATTTAATAGAATTGTTTATTAATTCAATAAAACTGATTGTAGTTTTTATTTTGTGATATTAAGATTTATATTAAATTTAATACTTATTTTTTATCTGTGCCCTTTTAAACTTTTTAAAAATTTTATGTTAGTATTCTATTTATTTATTAAGCTGACTTTATTTTCATTATTTTACGATTAAAAATTATTTTCTTAAATATATTAAGGTTTAAAGTTAGGTAAATTATTTTTTCGCGTAATCGGTCCAGCGGGATGCAAATGAATTATATAATTTTTTTTTTTTGTGCGAAAACTGTACGTCAAACGAGTAAACATTAGGAGACAAATTTGCTCAGAAAGGAAGGTGAATAAAAAAAAACTTAAAGAAAAAGGAATGGTTATCACTTTCCTCTCTAAAATGATTTAGGAACTTCAAATCTCGCACGAAGGCGCGATTGACAGGAATGACAAAAATATGTTGTACAGGGTGTCCTAAATTTTCGTTGTCATTATGGGGTTTCTCCGTTGCTAGGGGAGATACAAAGTTGCTACTTTTTCGAGAAACGAAAGATGCCATAATCAGAATTTTCCTAGCCCCTTTTTTTTGAGCTACAGGGTGAAATTGAAAATTTACACTTTTAGAGAATACCTCGTATCTCAGCTCTCTAATTACTTATCGAAAAGGTAAAAAACACTCGTATAGAACTTTCTACGTATAATTTAGCGGCGCACTCGACTTTCTTTTCAGAGCCACTGTTTTTGAGATACGACCGAAATTATAATTTTTTAAATGTTACACCCCGTATTTTATTATGTGATTAGATTGCCCTATTTTTGCCATTTTTGATGTAAAATTTCCCCCTTTTTAGTGATGCCAAAAAAAGCCCCGGTAGTTTGGGGGCTTCCCTGGTCTTGGTCTTGGCCCCAAAAGGGAAAGGGCTTTTCGGTCTTGGTCTTGCACCACCCAGTCTTGTTTGGTCTTGCTGAAAAATCTTGCTGGTCTTGTTTTTTTTTTAGTAATAATTTAAAGTAAGTAATCTTAAATAAAATATTTTTTTTTAATATTAAAAAAAAAATAAAGATGGCGACTATATTTTTGAATTAACATTTTAAAATTATACCGTTTTAAAAAATTTTCGTACATTTTAATTATTGGTTAAAAAGTATTTTTAAATTGGGGGGGTTTTTTTATTAACCGCTTCATTTTAGTCGTAAGAATTATGTAAATTTTCTTTAAAGAAGCATATAAAATTAAAACAAATCTGTGTACTGTGTGAGCAAAAGAAAAAACAATTTAATTTCAACCAGATGTGAAATATCCGTGAAAATGATTCTAATAGGTATGTAAACATTGATTTCTGTTTTAAAAAAAAAAACCATTCAAGAATCTTTCAGTTCATATAAACTTTGTATCTTTAAATTAGTCAAACATTTGCCTAAAGTTACAAATACTTTATAAAATTCTGCACAAAATGACCTAATAGTGTGACAAAGCTCGATATCCCCAAATTTCATAATGGTGAAAAACTGCGAAAAAAAGTGAAACCATTTTAAATTTTTAAAAAATTTTCCAAAACTACCACTTAAGAAAACTTCCTTTTTTTTAGCTTTTAACCTAAAATAAAAAAAAAATAACAAAAAATTGTTTAAAAAATTCCACCCTGTATATTATGCTAAAAAATTTTGAACTGTCATATAGGAAAATATAAACGTAGAGGGTTTTTTAAATATTTTTTTGTCTAAACCAAATTTTATATTTAAAATTTATTTATATAAAAGTATGACATGAAAATAAATTTTTTATCAATCCATCTCTTTTCATTAATATCTTAGTTTTAAGAAGCAACCCCGCCACTTCTTACAGTGTGGAACAAAAAAAAATTTTTTTCAATATTGCGGAAATTTTTGATCCACCCGGTAGCATCACAGATAAAATTTAAAAAAAAAATTGGGGAAATGAAAGTCATTTTTACCTTCTATAACTTTTGTTTCCCTACTTTTTTCTGTCCTAAACGGTTTGGATATATCGGCTTTTTCGGACCATTGGTCACAATCTTATTATTTTTGAAACATGTTATTGAATTTACTCGTTATCGTTGTAAGAAACCTGTATAAAAGAACAAAGTGATTAATTTAAATATTATTTAATTAAAGAAACCTGTTACCAAAATATAATCAAATTTTTTTTGGAGTTCTTGACACACTTTTTGTCACGCCTGTATGAAGTACCTCTGTATATTGAATAAAAAAAATTAAAAATATAATATTAAAAAAATCGCAAAAGTGCAAGAGTCTGGCAGGTCGGTCTTGGTCTTGCGTAGTCTTGCCCCTTTGGGTCTTGCTCTTGGTCTTGGTCTTGATACCCCGGCTTGGTCTTGCTGCAAGACCAAGCCCAAAACCTCTCCCCATCACTACACTTTTGTATCTTAAGAGGTCAAAAACCTCACAAATATGAAAATTTGATGTGTGTTTTTTTTTGTTGAGTTTGATTAGAATTCCCAAAAAATTTTACGTTCTTTTGATGGTTTTAATTGAATACAACAAACAAACATAACAATCTTAATATTTTAACATAACAAAAAATAATTAAAAGATATGCTCTAAATGGTTGACATTTTCTCTCACGCAGTTTTCACACACTTTGGTAATTCTGCGCAATAAATTTAATATTGGTGCGGGATGAGTTTGTATCTGTCTAAGAGCCTCTTGAGTGGCATTACAAAGATCTTCAACTGTGTTATGTCGAGTTCTATAAAACAATATTATAATATTTAAAATTTTCAAATTCTTTATTTGCAGCCACTCTTTAAATTTAAAACTGGAAAAAATCCCCATTTGATAGCGATTTGCCCTTAAAAATATTACAATTTCATTTTTTTTTTTTCTGTTACTGGCATTAGACTATCCTATATTACAAATATTCAAAAAAGATTGTGCAATATTTTATTTAATTTAATTTTAGTATCTAGCTTTTAGTATATCCTTATTTTTACCATGAAAAAAAAATAAATAAAATGTTTTTGAGAATTTTTTTAAAAGGCCAACAAAAAAATAACAATCAAATTTTCATATAGGGGGTTTTTTTTAAAATCTCAAGAAGATACAAAAGGGGCTTATTATTTTATCATTTGGGCAAAAAATGGTAATTAATGACATAATAAAAAAAAGGAAATTTTAAAAAATAAATTTCGGTTTATTTCAAAAAAGACTCTGAAAAAAGTCGAGTCCGCCGCTGAATTATACGTTAAATGTTTTTTTCCTTTTTGATAGGTAATCATAATTGATTTTGGTGAGGTATCCCCTTAAAGTATAAATTTTCAATTTCACCCTGATCAAAAACAAGAAAGGGTAGGAAAATTTGATTATGACTCTCCCAAAAATAGCCCTTGCGTAACGGCAACCTTGTATCTTCCCTAAAGGAGAAACCCCCCAATGACAACGAAAAAGGGCACCCTGTACAGAAAAAATGCCTTTCGATGTGTAAAAAAAATAACCC
>JAHBCN010023030.1:0-12874 GCA_019359885.1 Listronotus oregonensis | reverse complement strand
ATATGGCATATCTCACAGAAATAACTAGCCAAAAAGGGGCTGTTAGTGGGGTTATAACGTTGTAATGGTCTTTGTGGTGTAATAAATTCAGCCTTCTATCGCTCTCACAGATCCTTAAAAAATTACATTTTTTCCCCTTTAACCCCAATATTTGTAAACAACAATTTTAAATGTTTTTAAATGTTTTGGAATTTTTGCAACTCTGGAATTCCTGCTCCGTCTTTGGGAAAAAATTAATGTTGGCCTCATTCAATAATTTTATTGTTTTTTGTGTTTTTTTTACAAACATCTTTCCTTATTTTATTAAACTCTCTACCAGTAAAGGGGAAGACATAGGTTATGGGTTTTTTTTTAATTGTTATAATTCCTTTTCCTTATCTTTCCCCTTACAAATTTTATATTTGTGTGTTCTCCCTTTTCCTTCAGGCATTTTACAGAGGTCACCCCAAGACAAAAGGAATCCGTGTTTAAAACCAGAAGAATTAGTTGGGAAAATTACTGCTGATAACCCCCATACATTTCATAATTTACTTCTCTAGCTGGTTAAAAAACGGACCCAACCTTCACCTCTTTAAATTCTTTGAAGCAAAAACTAAATCCAACCTGATCTTGGGGTTGGGCAGAGAAATAGAGAAGGGAAAAACCCTTTTCAATCTGGAAAAGTCTAAATGGGGCCCCAAAAGGGTTGCTTTCGCTTGTCATTTGTCATCATTTGTGCTTGTCATGTCAAATCTTGTTTGAAAAAAAAAAATTTAATTAAAAAAGGTTTTGGGGAAAAAAATATTGTTTTAGAATGAAAAAAAAATTTTAAGATGAAAACAATTACCATTAGTAAACAGTATACTATGCAGGTGAAAATTTTTTGTATAAATTTAAAAAAAATATTTATGGGTTAGAATTTTTTTTTCTTGGAAAAAAGCTTAAATTTTAAACCCTACATAATGTTTTTTAAAATTTTTAAGGGAAAAGAAAGCAGAATACGTTACAAATATGCATTTAATATATATTAAAATTTTTTAATAAAAGGGCAAGAAGATCCAGGTGTTTTGGAAAAAAACGATAAAGGGAAATGCTAAAATCGAAATACCAACTTGTTTCCCAAAAAAAGTTTTAATAATTTTACCCAATAACTGCCGTGCTGTCTTTAGAACTCTAAAGTAAACATATCTTTTTAAGGATTTTTAAAAAAATTTTATTCAAAATTTGTGTAAATATTTCACACTTTTTTTGTAAGTGTTTTTTTAGAAGGTGTATTTATAATTTGGGTGTACAAAAAATGTTAACAATTTGAAAAAAAAACCAGACCTAAAGTTACAAATAAGAGAATGTAGCAAAAAATGCATACAATATAAAAGGCATCCTAAAGAATTTCCCGCGAGAACATGTAATATGGACAAATAGCATTTTTTTAAATAAAAAAAAAAAATCAGTAAAGAAGGTTTTATTTATATGTCAAATGTTTTTTTTTTTATTAAAAATAAATTTACTTTGAAATGACACTCAATAATACATGTAGTTGGCCCAATTGAACACCTTTTATTTTATAAAAGGGGTTGTTTAACAATATCTATAATCATATATCATCTTAAGCAGGTGATCATAAGTGTGAGTTTTTTTACTAAAAAAAATAAAAAAAAGGTCCTATATATTTAAAAAAAAAAAAAAAAAATGCTTTTATATTAATTTTTATATGCACTGTGATGATACTAACCTCTTAACTTTTTTTCCACTCGTTTTTTTTACCTATACCATTTTAAACAATGCTCAGGTCAGCTGCCATTCACATATTTTTTCTTATGATACTGTTTTTTTTAATATTTTTGACAATTGATATTGTAAAAAACAAACATAAAATTTTTTTTCCTGTTAAAAATCTTATTTTTTTTAAATTTAAGAAATTTTATCGATGTTTAAATATTGTTGATCTCACAAAATTCTAATTAAAAATTTTTCAAATAAGTTTATATTTAGGCGGCGCAGAGACAAGTGGAATGATTAATATGTGGCAATTGCCAATACTAAGATACCATAAAAAGACAAATCAGGGAAGTTCCACTTCCCCGAGGAATAGAAAAGGACATTCTTACACTTAATCGTAGGTTAGTTTGCTTAAACATGGGTTAACAATAAAACAAGATATTTTTATTAATAGGTTTTATTGGCCATTAAATGGAATCAACTTGGTTAACTTATTTCTTATTCTTTCCCCTTGAATAGTTTTGGTATGGTGTTTCGCCATGAAATTGGTGATAATTGGTGGGTACTTGGGTGGAAACGCCATCCAAAAAAAAGCAAAGGTATAACAATTTGTCCTAAAATTTTTCCTTGTCCTATATGTTCATTATCCAGAAACTGTTTTAAACAAATGTATCTGCTAACTGACCAATTGTTCATTTCCGTATACTAACCATTTTTTAACCAAAACTTCCTCTTTGGAAATCTAAAATTAAAATATTACATTAAATTTTGTTGCGCCCGATGAAAAAATCAAGAGGCCTAAACAATTATAATGTATGTTATCTTATAAAATTACAATTAAACTATTTTCGCTTTAATTTTTCTAGGTTTTTATTTACCCAATAAAATATTTTCACTATATAAAATGGGGTATTACAAACGAAAATATCTTCGCTGTACTATATCTTCTGGAACACCCTCTCACGCAACAAGACATAGTTCATTAAACTAAATTAAAGCATTATAAATGGAACACTTAACTAAAATAAAACGAAAGATACTAAGCCAAATCTAATCCAAAAAGTAAACAAAACATTTACGAAAAAGTCTTGTTTATACGACAACCCCTTTTATTCCATGAGAACAACAAAGAAAACAAAACAAATGTCAATTTTGATTTGACAAGTAGAAGCAACCATGGCGGCTCACAGGCCGTCCTCGTAAAATTGGATGCGCAGTGGTCGAAGCGCTTTCTCCCCCCTTCTATTTCTCTGGGTTAAGGTCATCGGTTGCTCTGTTAATTATTTGACTAATAGCATCCCGGAGCCAGCCACACTCGCCCCGATAAATTACAAGCAAAAGAATAAAATTTGGGCTTCTGAAATGTTCCATGCAAACATTTGTAAAATTGGGTACGAAGAAAAGTAACTTAATTATTAGATTAACGAATAATTTACGGTAAAAAAATGAAGAACTGTGTCATCAATAAGATAGAGTATGAAGTTTCACCTTGTTTAATAACCACGTAGAAATAATTTTTGTACTATAATATTTTATTAATTTGTCTTAAATAGGTCTTTTTTTTTGTTGATATTCCCAAGTTTATCCAAACGACTAGAAGTGCCTTTATATTCTCGTAAGAAATGAAGAGAAATAGAAGTAGTGAAATATGAATAATTTATTTTAAAATATATTATAAAAGTTACCTAAAGGAATTCTGGCAACCTTAATACAATATATCGTAAATTATCTGTTATCATACTTATTAATTTACGTTTTGAAAACGATGGACAAAAAAAATGACAAAAGCTACATAAAAGATTTAGACACAAATTTATTTAGAAACAATAAATCACATTAAGCATAAGAAAAATATAAATATGTTTAATTAGAGTAAATAAAAGTTATATTTAATTATTGTTTACTGTTATATAAACATAAATTTAAAACAAAAACATTAAACGATAATAAAGCACCCCTTACAGACTATATAAACTAGGAAACATATATTTTTTAACTTTATTAAAAAAAAAAAAACATTTTTTTTATTTACTTTTTTTTTATTTTTCTAACAACTTCGTTCACTGTCATCACATTTCCCTTTTTTTTAAGTAAGTGCCCTATATTAAACAAAAAGCCTATTTGTTCAAAAACTCGTGGCCATTTACCTTTTTTGTCTTAAATTGAATTGTTACATACAATTAACAAACCGAAAAGAATGTTTATTTGTCTTCTCTAGTCCAATCTACACTAAACGTACTTTAATAAACGCCAATTGTTCAACAAAATCACAACAGAAACCAGTAAACACTTCAAATTACACACGATCGAATGGCCAAATGAAAGTAAACAAAAGTATTCAGAACCGGTGGTGACGTCACAGCCACTCCAGCTTCCGCTAAATTTTCCAACGTAAGTTAAATGCATATACTTATAAACCAATATACTGATAACTTCTCATAAGCTGTGTAATGATATTTTGAAGCCAACAAAGGGAGATAGCACTACCAAACATAATATAAATTTTCCATAAATCTATTTCACGATGGAGAGCTTCCAACTACGCATGAGTGAAATTCTAACATCCTATTGGCTGGTCATCACAACGGTTATCGATCGTCTAAACTTTCACCAATCCAAAAAGTGCTCTTAAAGCATGCGCAGATATGCTGACTCCATCTAGAAATGGACATATACGTTTTTACATGGGACGTCGAATATGCCTTTCTCTCTTTCTTGGCTTCAATTATTTGTCAATGTAAGCAGTATATTGGTTTATAAGTATATGGTTAAATGGAACTGAGCAATCCTCTAGCATTTAGTCGTTGGGTAAGGACAAGCCCAAAGCCCATAAAGTTGACTTGACTTGCAAATAGGCCTTTTCATCATGATTTTTTTTTGTGCGCATGCGTCAGTTTCAGCCATTTTTTTCGTACTGTTTTTTGTAAACAGGCATGTTAAAGGGCCTGAAAACACATAATTAAAATAAAAAAATACTAAAGAAAGTATAGTTATTGAAGAAAAGAAATACGAAAATAAAGAAAAAAGTGCTTTAATTAGCAAATACGAAAAGGAACGAATAAGCGGTGTTGTTATGAAGTATGTAAGAGTGATACAGGCTATAAATCATTTAAATACAATACAATTTAATCAATATAACAATTTTATATATGTGGTAGGCCTAATTAGAATAAAATTATAGATACTTTTTGTATAGTAAAGAAGTAATGATGCCTAACCTCTCAATCAGCTCACTTCTTTTTCCTTTTTAAAGACGTCCACTAAGCAAAGAACATCTTGAGCACGTTTTGTAACGTTATTTAAAAGTAACTGTGATAACGTTTAGTTTTAAACGTTATTTTATCATGTCTGTTTCGTTTTCTTGATATGTTACTGATAATTTTCGATTCTATAACATACCCTTGTAAATATTTTTAATACGGTATAGAACAAACATCTTAGTGACGTAATTTTTATGTACACTTATGTTAACGTTAAAATGTTGCCGTGTATAGAACGGTCTTTTAAATACAAGTTCGATACATCTGTTAATATACGTATCAGATACGATTATAATTTGTTAAAACATAAAATGTTATTGGTGTAACGTTATAATAATGATATTATTTAATGCAGAATCGTTACGTTTACTGCGTCTACTACATTTCCTCGTGGAAATGTAAACACAGTTAACATATCGACCTCGTTTGCTTAAATGTACCCCGCACAGAGATTGTTACATTTTTTGACAACGACGCCAGGTTTAGAGAAAGAAGCTTCGCTTTAGTACTTAACCTTACTTTATTTTAAGAACAATTGTGTTTTTTGGTTTTTCTCGTGATATAAAAGGGAAATATTGATCGGAAAGTAAGTATATTACAGTATTTTCTATTACACTTCAGTTTTTATGTATGTATGTAGGTATATAGATAAACTGACCAAAAATCCAGATTTTAAAGTGAAGGTTTTTAAGCCATAAGTTTAGAAAATCCAGCGTTAGCCGTTTCCTTACGATAAATGTTGGGGTAATAGGTCTGGAATTATTTTGGTGAGGTACCTCCCATTCCCTAGATACATATAAATTAAAGAAAGTATAGATTAAAATTTGGTTGCTTTATACTTTACATATTAGTCATTTATAAGACTGGAAAGTAGTGTTTTTGCAAGTCGAGTCAAGCGGTTTGTAGGGCGAGCCGTAATTGACCGTAGGCGACTCCTTGAAGCTTGGCCAGACCTGCAACACACTTGTTTTTCGATCATGTAATGTACAATGTTTTTTTTTTCAACCAAAGCTATTAAAAAAACAATAATAATATTTTAATAATCGACAACAGGTCTATTTATCCGCTTGACATGGATTTGATACTTAATATAACAATAAGAATAATTTAAGACACCCACAGTACGGTAGTAGTTAGGCTAAGCCTTCGTAGACTATCCAAAGAAATCCAAAAAAACCACTGAAGTTCGTTTCAGTAACAACCATGCATAAAAACGGCTATGCTCTAAATAGCAGCTTATTTTTCATTTCATGGATCTGCAAAGTAGCCCGAAAAAAAAGTTACTTTCTGGCCAGAATGTTTTCCAGAAAATGAGTATTTTCCGATCGGTCAAAAAAAAAAAACTTTTTAGGGGACTTATACGGCAAAAATTGAGTATTTTAAATTAATGAAATACTTCGGTTGAATAAATTTGATCAAAGTTGTAACTTAAAGGATTCACTGTAAAGTATTTTATTTTGTACTTTTTAGAGCCCCTGATATTAGACATTTGACACATAAATAATACTAATAATAATAATAATAATAATAAAATTATTAGAAAATTAATTTTTAAATAAATTGTAGATGCAGCACATTATGTTTTTATATGACAACTATTCAAAAAGTGGATTGGCAGTTAAAAAGATAGGCATAGGTGTAACATGCTCAAGTTAATCAAGACGGCTCTCAGGGAAGAAGAAGAAGCAAGTAATGTAACTAGTATAACTGTAAGTAAAAGTTTTTTTAATGGATAAATTGAATTTTTAATTGGATTATTTATGAAATAGAAGCAAAATAATTATATAGTACAAAGTGTCTAAATGTTTTTTTTTTTAACTTTGGTGGTCTATCAGTATTTACCATTTAGTGATGGCTAATCGAGTAGCTAATATAAGAGAAAATTTGACTATATATTTAAAAAAATTGTAGGCTTTAAAGCCAACACAAGGTTTTTATCCTTTATAATAGTGAAATAAAGCATCTATGATACTATCTGCAAATACAGTTTTTTTTTGCCAAACTTGTGATATAAAATTATCTTTTTAATTAATGAAGCAATTATGTCAGTAACCAAAAGTTTTGGGGCAAATATTTTACAAAGATTTTTTTTCCAGGTGCAACTAGGAGGAAAAAATAGAACAGAACATGGATACATACAGTTGTTTTTTAATAAGCATTTTTTAAATTATGTAGGCAATTTTTATACCTAACTTAAGACCTTTTTACTTTTTTTAATATTACTCATATTTACACATCACGAAATGTGTAAGACTTTTTATAAAGTAAATTAAGAAAGATAAACATTATCACATGAACATTTTTATATATATCAACTGTTACACTTTGTGTGGATTTAGAAAATAAGCTTTCCATATTAAATAGTCTGTACAAAAATTTGGGAAATATGAAAGGAGAGTTGTAGACATCAGATATTTTTATGAATAAATTTTTCCCTATAGTTTATATTAGTTTTTTTTTTTTAAGGATAGTTACTTTTCACTGGTTTTATCTATTGTACTATTTCAGGGTGGACGAAAAAATGATTATCAAAAATAACAGGCGATTTATCACAACATTTTTTCACATCCATATTTTTTCAGTGGCATCTTTAATAGCAGAGTGGACGCTACATTTACTTTTATACACGAAAATGCTAAAACTTTAGGGTAAACACTTTTTTTAATATTGTTAATTAATTAATTTTTTGAGGTTTTAATAATCGATAGGGTACTTCACAGTTTTAGTTTTAGAAAACTTAAACATGAAGGATATTTAATCAAATCTTTGTTACTTCACCAGCCTACATTTTAAAAAATATGTTTCACTTTGTTAGTGCTTTTTTGCGTATAAGTAAATTTTCGCCCACTCTAGATGATTAACAGAAAATAGTATATGAGGAAAGGCGTGAAAAATCGTTTAGTAATTTTAATCAAATCCGTGATCAATTACTTTAATATCAAAAAAGTTTGCCCTTTTTAATATAGTTAGTATCCTGCGCCTGCTAGTGATAAAGTCGCCAACTTGATACGTTTAGTGACTTTCAAAGTCATCTTCATTATACTAATTTTTATTTTAAAGCTGTACCATCCATATGTTGCGGTACATTAAATGGTTAACAAAATACGATTTACGACCATAATTAATTAAACATTCTGTATTATTACTTACACCACACATAGGGATCCAAAAGATCTTTTAATGTTATACAGGGTGTCCCAGAATATGTGAGCAATCTTTCGGAATCGAATAGAAAACCTAAAAATATTATGACAAGTTCCCATTAACTTTTTTCCTAGGACTCTCCCCTACGGAGATACAGGGTACATAACGGACGCCCCTGGAAACGTTTTTGTTTAAATAACTTTTAAAATACTAGGGGTAAATTATTATTTTTTTAATATGATGGTTACTAGATAAGTCTTCTTAAAATGAACCCAGTAAATCAAATTTGGACTATTTAGTTTGCCAGGGACGGACTAGCTCTGACACAATAATAGCAATTTTTTTAACACCCTGTATAATAAAGGCTCAACAATATTATTTTTGGGTAGCTTTAACCTTAATCTAAAAAAAAGGTATTTTTGATTGACATCGATAAAATCAACTGTTTACGAGAAATAAAATATCATCGTAGTTAAAATTTGTTTACATTATACAAGGTGTTTTCTAATTGTACGTCAGTATTTAGAGCAGCAGTTTTTAGGTACATTTTAAGAAATTTTAATGAAATTTGGCATAAATGTACTATGTATCAAGAAGCATTTTTAAGTGTACCACATTTTTTTTATTTCCACCAGTGGCGTTCGTACAGAATTTGACCGGCCTATTTTGGCAAATAAAAAAACTTTGGTACACTAAAAAATGATTCTTAATACATAGTACATGTAAGCCAAATTTCATTAAAATATCTAAAGTGGTATTACAGATATTAATAATAAATTATTTATTTTTAAAAAATTTACCCCCCTGTATCTCAAAAGTTAAGAGGTTTAGGACATACGTTCATATGAAGTTTTCTTCTTAAAATGGACCCAAAAAGTGCCTCTTTAAATATTGACGGACAATTAAAAAACACCCTGTATAATGTAAAAAAATGACCAACCATAATATTTTATTTCTCCCAAACAGTTGATTTTATTGATGTTAATCAAGAATACCTTTTTTTAGTTTAAGGTTAAATCTATCCAAAAATAATATTGTTGAACCTTTATTATACAGGGTGTTAAAAAAATTGCTATTATTATGCCAAAGCTAGTCCCTCCCTGGCAAACTAAATAAGCCAAATATAATTGAATGGGTTTATTTAAAAAAAAACTTATCTAGTAACCGTCATATTAAGAAAATATTAAATTACGCTTTGTATTTTAAAAGTTATTAAAAAAAAACGATTTCCACGGTCGTCCGTTATGTAATCTCCGTAGGGAAGGCTCGTAAAAAAAAGTTTATGGGAACTTGTCATAATATTTTTAGGTTTTCTATTAGATTCCGAGAGATTGCCCACATATTCTGGGAAACCCTGTATAATCAACATAACAGAACCACCTATCTAAATCCTTAAAAAAACCTCTTTACAACGTAAGTTATATAACGTGGATGTTTCAGAATATGTGTTAGGCCCAACCAATGCAAAATACGTAACGGGGCCGTGTAAGTTTCAAACAAAAACGTTGTATTTTTAACGTAACAACGATTTTGTTAAGTTGAAGGAAATATAACGAAACTATTAGGTTCAAGGCGCTGTTATTGTTTCAAGATGATAAACGTAACAAAGGAACAAGAAAACATAAATGTAACGTAATTAGGATGATTTTTTGCTTAGTGGGGAGGCCCCTCTCTTAACCCGATTTAATAGATAGACATATTTCTTAGGAACTCCGATGTAGTCCGGCTCGAAACCGTATTGAAGCTCCCGACTATTTCAATAAAGAAAGCTATTCAAATGCACATTCAGTTGTCGAGAAATGCAAAAACAAAATCCACGTATAACCGGTTTCTTTCAGTTCCTTCTTCTGTCCTCACGAGCCTCTGCTCTATACCGCCATATGGTCAACGTCAGGACGTGTGATTTTAAAAAGAAGGGTTATAGGAATCACTCTAGACTTCGAAACCACACTCTGAATGGCAGGGTAAAGCCTTTGATCCCTGAGGGAAAATACAGCAGATACGGTTCCTCCTACTCCCTTTCCCCGGGAAAAACTATGTAGTTTTTTTATGGGCCCGCACCTCACTGGTCAGAGGTCAAATAGAAACTGGCCTATAAATTTCTTGTTTGACTTTAATTTTAAGGCATGCTACAAGGCAATTTGCCAGCTCTCCCTTTCTAGACAGAGCTTTCCAGGGCTTCGTCGGTGAAAATCGGGATGTCGGGCTCGAAGCCCCAAAAATTTCGGATTTTTTACAAAAGTAACTTTTTAAGAGTTTTTTTATCCATAAAGGACGGTGATTAAACCAATGACTGCTACTGGTATTGCGTTACAAGCAGCTTGTTGTCAGTCTGAAGCCCCACGCTGCGAGCGTAACCAATCCTCTACCATAGGAAGAAAACCCTCGGCACTACAAAAAAACGTAAAACTATCAGAAACAGACCTTAACTGCTCAGAGCGCCTAACTCAGAAGAAAGATCCGTTTAATTAATTGGTCGCGAATTGCACTTCGATTCTCAAGAGCAAAAACGCGGTTTTCCCTGCCACTATGGCCGATTCCCACGAATATCCCAATATGTCTGAGCTTCCAAACGCGTGACTGTATTTGGTTTTTGAAACGGAAGTGTCCAAAAAGATCAAAAGTTCATTTTATTATGGTACGTTCATACTTAAAAGGAAACCACTGGTAAAACTAGAGCGCATTGAGGGTATCGATGTTTTTTTTAACTTATAAAGGTAATAAAGGATAGAAGTACACTATGTGCACAATTACTTACCAGTGGTTTTGCTTTTAGTCTACTCTACTTATGCTCTAGAAGAGTCCGGGGAAAGACCCCATTTACATTTACCCCATTCAATAAATCCGCTCCAAGCGATTCTCTGGTTTTTGACAGACACGTGACAAGTATATATTGACACATTCGACGTCGAAGAGACAAGAATAACTAACTATAGTAAACGCAAAACAATTTCCGATGCACGTCATCAATCAGCTGATAAATAATACTCAGGTCCCCAAACGTGACGAAATAAAAAAACTAGGTAAAAAATATTACAATTTGGCCTTTTAAAGAATTTAATCAAAAGTATTTCATTTCACTTTAATACTAACTCAATTACATAGAATATTTATATCAGTTAAATCTGTAAAAATTGGTTTAATTTGAATTTTATTATTGTCATGTTGTCGTATTTAGCGACGTTGCCGTTCATTCTTTGATTTTATGCTTCCTGTCCAGCTGTTATTATTTATAACAATTTTGTGTTTTTAGTAATACTAGTTATTGTTGGTGTGTATTTTTATCAGTGTTATTTTAAAAAACTGTTTTTTTGAAAACAAAGACTTTGTAGTTTACTGTGCATTTACTTCTACGTTCAAGTTCAGTCTCAAAATGCCGAAGCATTTAAACAGCCGATGCAATGCTGAGGCCTAAGTACTAACTTACCGTAGGTGTCTTAAGCGTGGTGGGAGGGAGTTTGTTTACACGGGCCTTAAATATTTGGAGACTGGGAGGAGAACGACAAACTTCCGCGGGTAGCAGGTTTCATAGTCTGGACACTTTAGGGATGAAAGAACGAACAAAGTGGGAAGATCGGGGCCTCTCACGTTGGACTGTAAAAGGATGCATAAAAGTGGCACTACATGTTGGTCTGTTGGGAACTGCTAGGGAGGAATTATACTGGCTAACCTTCAGAGCAGAAGCCGGAAAATACCCCAAAAAAGGGACAAATCCCCTACAGCTTGTCGGACGGCAAGAGAGGGAAGCGGCTAATGTGGTAGGAACGCCTTTCCCCAGACATGAGAGCAATATTCTAAAGAGGGTCTGATCTGGGATAATACATGTATACAGATTAGAAGGGAGAAATACTTTCTGGCTCGAAAAAGAATCTAAGATTTTTGAAGCTGCTGGGCTATGTATGTAATGTGTTTGTGTCAGTTGGGGTTTTTCTCAAAAAATAACACCTACAAGGTTAAATAATTTTTGTTCTGCAAAAAACTTGGCCACTCGTATATAACGAATAAGCATTGGCAGAATTTTTTCGCGACAGCGAACATGACTGTGTTTTGGAGGCATTAAAAGTGGAGAAGATTTTTCACGCCCAATCCAAGATTACTTTAAAGTCTTGTGGAAGAGATATCTGCATTGACCTGCGCTTGTTTTTTAAATCAGAATTACAGGGTGGCTTAGGAAACGGAATATTGAGTGTATATTAGTTTTTCCGGATATATCGACACGTTCTATATGCTAACTGGCGTAATTATTGTTAAAATATTTGTAATGGAATAAATAAAGTATATGACTAAGACATGTAGCCAAATAAATATTTAATTTTTAAATTTCGTTTGATTAAGGAGTGTAAAAATATCATTTTTAAAAAAAAAATACCTATTTTTTAAAAATATTACATACTCAGTATTTTTATCACTTCTGGCAACGCTGGCAACATCCACGTCACGAAAAGCATATGACGTGCATCGGAAATTGTTTTGCGTTTAGTTTAGCTTTACAGTTATATGGATGATAGGGATAAGGATCATCCTTTTTTATGGCTGTTTTGTTTATAAAATGGCCCCAGAATAGCACTAAATAGGAGGCACTGGTGTAGCTAAGGGAACCAATGAAAACGAAAAAACCTTTACCGGAAGTTTAAAACAGCGAGGTTATTGGTTTCAAACGGGTCTTGGGAAAACCAGCGCCATCTTAATTAACTGCAGTTTGAGAGCCATTTTTGTAACACAGAGATGGTAATCCCCCTTTTAGAATCCATGAACAGTTCGGTGCTTTTTTA